>PVJO010008363.1:33732-76060 GCA_004026905.1 Hystrix cristata | reverse complement strand
TAAGGACATGCATTAGTTCATAGGTTCTGCTCATTGAAACCTCTCCACCAACTTCACTCTTTAGGGACAAATTTCATCATTTTACTTCTTACACAAAGAAACCAATGTCGAGAGGTACTAAAGAACTTGGTCCTTTGTCACAAACTGAGTGACAAACATGAGATTGGAGTTTGGATCTTTATGCTTATCCTTTTTCTATTCCACCAAATGGCTGTCTGTACTTTCGATTGGGCACTATCTCACTGTAGGGAAATGAAAACCATTGCTTTTCCTCTTGATACAGAATTTTCTGCCCTGACTCCTCAATGGCCCAAGAGAAATATTTTTTATTCTAATGCTATTACTCTCTTATATTTTGGACCATTGGTTAGTGACTTCGTCAGGGCTGCTGGTGAGCCAAGCCTTGGGCTGACCTCACTGCCTCTCCTTGTGTCGGACACAGTCCACACTGTGAAGTCTATGATATATCGAGCTTCATATTGGAGCAGAAATAGCCCTGCATCCTCGCACTCAGCATTGTTGAGGTCAAGGCAAAATAATATGGGGATAAAATTTATTTTGGTGAGGAGGATGAACATTATGTTTTACATATGAAAAAGATTGTGTTCCTTGTCAATATCTAGAGATCATCCAATTTGTTGAATATTGTGCTTCATGCTTTACATTTTTCAAAGCTGAAGTTAATTTCATCTGTTACCTAATCTTAAAATTGAGAAACAAGTATTTAAATATGTCCAGTACAATATCTAGGTTATAGCATTTAGATTATATAGAGTCTATACATATAAGGGCCAGAGGTCCAATCCAGCCTGCTTACTTTCATGGTTCAAGTTTTATTGGAGCATAGCAACCTACACCTACTCACTTAACATGCTCTGCTTCTGAGGTACATAGGAAAGTTGTGTAGTCACAACAAAGATAGTGGCCCACTAAACTGAAAATATTTGCTTCTGACTGTTTTCGGTAAGTATTTGCTGACCTCCTGCCTATGACAGTAGGAGATACTTCAATCTTACATTTCAAATCAAGTTACATACAAGGTGCCTAATTCCATCCCTTCCCAGAGAAACCATTAATATTTTATTTGACAGTGCCTAAATTTGCTGAGGTATTTTTTCATCACCAAATACTCATGTACTTTCATTGGGAAATTATTTTTTTAAAGAAAGGGAAATATTTCTATAATACTCTCATCAAAGCACTGGGACCTAGTTACTATCTCCATTTTAGAAAGAAAAACATACTTAGGTATAGAGCATTTATTTTTCAAAATCCAAACGAGACAAAAATCTGGGCACTGACTTCATGTGCAGTCCTCAGCTGGGTGATTGCCAAGAGGAAGGAGGGAGGGAGGTCTCTTAGCTTTTAAGAGATCGGTCTGCTTGGTCCGAGTCACACTCACTAAGTAACAGTATCAGGTTTTGAATTCGGGTTTGCATGGTTCTGAAGTGCACTCTTACTTTTCAAGTTGAATTTTGTGAGGCCCTTTGCTAATAACGCTCTTTATAGATCATGAGCCAAGCATAGAGAGACACACAATAACCAATAACATGACTTCGATTTTCCTAGATAGCATATGACTTAGAAATTTTTTACATATTAAAATTGGACTGGTTCTTTTAAAGAAGGAAATGCAAATTTCAAATGAATATTTATGATAACACAAAAGACTTCAAATAAATTAAAGTTTGCAGAGCCCCTAGGAGTAGATATTCTCCATGGAATACTTTTACTCACAAGTAAGAAGAAAAGAGAAAATGAACCAACTCTTTTGGAAAAAAAAATGTACGAAGGGAAGTTTCCTAACAGCTAGGATTTATACAGAAGAAAACGACAGAGAAAAAGCTTGAAGAACAGAGCCCTCATATGCAAACTTGAAGATGACTTTCACAGGGTGTCATTGGTCAGTCTGCCACTGAGCAGCCTAATGAAGACATCTGGTAAGAGTTACCAATTCATGGTGGTCTCACTGTCACACCACTTTAATTGACATGCTGTGATTTCGTTCCAGATTAACTTCATAAGTGGTCCTCCTAATAGAAAGATCACTCAAATTAAAAGTGGGCTGTAAATGGGGATTTGTGATGTTAATAGGCCAATGTAACCTCTATGTCATTTACATATATTTCCATTTTTCTCAATGCATATTTGCATGTATTGGAGGATGTCATGGAAGGTTTTGCATAGGCAATAATAGCACGATAATGAGCATCCTACTGGCGCAGTGTCCAAAGAGTCATTTCTTTAACCTCCACTCAGTGCTAATTTTGGAGATGCCTTTGAGTGTTCATTATTAATAACATAAAATCACGATCCAGAAAAACAAGAGCGCAACCTATTTACCCAGGTACAAGAAATGCTTAGAAGACTGAAATGGGTTGAAGTACGAGGTCTCTGTAACATATGAAGACTTGTTTACCACTTTACAATCTCAGTACATTAAACTAAAAAAACTCTGATAATCTTGGCCTCTTTGATGGCCCATTGAAATTCTTCATTGTGATACAGGGAGGACTCAGGAAACAGGACTCAGAAAAGAAGTTTCTGGGAAAGGGCAACGAAGTTAGAATCTACCAGACTAGATTTTAGATTTTAGTAGATGGGTCTGCCCCCATCTACTCTGTGTCCCTCTGAATCTCAGTTCTGCAACTCTAAATTCAGTGTATTAATAGAACTTAATATTATGTCTGTGGCAAAGATGGAGGTGATGAATATAAAAGCATTTGTATGCAAACTTTAATAACAGGGCCAACAAAGCAAAGAAAGAAAGCAAAGGAGAGGACATTACACTCTTCAATTTTCCTTGACTCATTATGAGATTTTCTCCAGTGACTTGGATTATGTACAGAAAGAAATGGCATGTTCAAAGGGATTTACAACAGGTATTTTGAAAAACCAAGTTGTGCAGATCAAGTATAATGGTGTAATTAAACCCCCACTTCATGTAAACTTTCCTGTCACGTGGGCATCATGTTTTATAATGGCAGATCTGAAGAAGGACTTGAGAAGATTGAGTTGAAATAATGCTCTCTCTGAATACATAGCAATCAGCTAGATAGTTCTTTTGTGCAATTTCATTCACCCTCACTTCTTTTTCTTTTCTTCTTTTCCTATATTTTTGGTGGTACTGAAGACTGAACCCAGGCCTTTTCACTGATCCACATCACCAGTTCTTTTTGTTAATTAATTACTTAATTTATTTATTTTGAGACAGGGTCTTGTTAAGTTACTAAGTTACCTAGGCTGGGCTCAAACTTGTGATCCTCCTGCTTCAGCCTCCCGGAGTGTTGGAAGTACAGATGCACACCACCATGCTCAGTTCATCACTTTTTCCTTGGGTACTCTGCACAATCATTGGGCTTTCTTCAGATCTCATGCCCTGCTAATAACAGCACATATTAAAACAACTCTCACTGATGTGTCTCTGTCTCTAAAGGAATAGGTTTGTATAGCAATCCACTCCCAATTTTTGTAGCTTATTATTAAGAATCAACTGAAGTAGTTTTGGTTGCAGATTCATCATTTGTGCTTATTTTCATCCCAAAAATGAAACAAGGACCACAGTAGATACCTTCTTGTGTCTCTTCATCAAGAAAGATCCGATGTGAATAAGCAGGATCCCCTAAAATCCATATTCCATAGACTGACATAGGCCACAGGATAAACAGACACAGTAAGGGATAACAATTACCCGACATAAAGGATGAGAGTGTGCTAAGGCAGGATTGTAGGGGTCAGGGGATGGCCAGGGGCAGACAGGGACCAGAATATCATGTGGACAAGTTCGTATGTATTAGAAAATAGTTCTATGTCTCATCAGTGGTAAGAGATATGAGAGTTTTAGGGTGCTCAGGCAAGTTGTAAAGATCTTGATAGTGTCCTATTTATTACTGTAGAAGACAAATATAGCTGCATTTATATGTGTATCAGTCAGCTTTCCCACTGATACAGCACAATGCCCAATACCCACAATTAAAAGGAGGAAAGCTTTATTGTGGCTCATAGTCTCAGAGGACTTAGTCCATGGTCAGCTGGCTTCAAGGCAGAAACATCATGGTGGAAGGGCACAACACAGCAGGATGCTTAGTTCATGACATTTGGGAAGGTGATCAGGAAAACAGTTACAGAAAGGAAGGGCCAGGGGCCAGACACAGTCCCCAAGGGCATGTACCCTTGACCCACCCCAAAACACCAAGAAGTGTGCTTTGCTAATCCCCTGGGCCTTCCTTAATCCAGTCAAGTTGAAATATCTCAGTTGATGGTTACCATGTGTGTGTCTAGCATCATAATTTAGAATAATTTTTCTTTTGATTCCTTTGGAGAATGTCTCTCTGAACCTATGTGGTCTTGATGAAATATGGTCATTATTCTCTCCTTAGCTCCTGATAGACAAAGGTCTTGTGCCCTGAAGGGCCAAGTCCTGTGGGAAATGTGGCTGGCTGTAGTTGTGTTTACATGGCAAGACAGGGCAAGCTAGGGTCTTTTCTGGAATTAATATCTAGAGAATTAGATATTAATAGAATAGAATTATTAATAGAAATATTAATAGAATTATTAGAATGGTTTTTCCATTGTTACTGTGAAACTGGAAAGCTGCAGATTTAGCGATGAAGGTCATCTTGTGAAGAGAAACTTTTAGAGTATCAAGCAAAGTATGGTTGAGACATGGAGAGAAAAACAGATCCCAGGATGTCTCTGAGCATCAGCTTCCTAACTGTGAAAGCAGAGGAATTTCCTTGCTCTTCAGCTTGTCTGATCTGGGTATCTGATACTTGTAATTTAAAGCCAATTAAAACTTGAGGGGGGAGATGCACAACCAAAGGAATGAAGTAGGAAATCAAGTGTTGGCAGAAGATAGGAGGCCAATAGGTTGGAAAGAGGTTAGGCTGCATTTAGGCAAGGAAATAGAATCATCTGGCTTTTAATTAACCTTTTTCTAGGTTTTCTTCTGTGAATATTGTGCCTGTAATATCGTTACAAAGCCCTAATTATTTTGGGGCAGGTGTCATAATTCTTAACATCAAATTCTCTCTCTATCTAGCATGTGACAAAATCCATCCCATTGTACCACAAAGGACTCTCCACTTTTAAGCCCCGTTAAGACAATGTAAAAGAAATTTGAGAGAAATATGAAAGAGAAGCAATGTGCTATCACAGAAAGAATATTGGTTTTTAAATTAAAGACTGAGATTGGAATAAACATTTTGACACCTCCTTGGGTGGGCATTTACTATGTGATTCTGAGCCTTTCTTCAGTGTGGAAATTGGAATGAGAATAACAACAGTCCTTACCTCACATGGTTTTCTTATGGGTAGCATGACATCTATAAATGACATCTATAAATGACATAGATGGTCCAGCACTAAGAGTAACAGGTTTTCAACTAATGTTTTCTTTCTTGCTTCCAGACCTTGCACAGTTAGTGGTATTCAGAAGAGGTAGAACAAGTATCTCCACCCTCAGCCCAAAGCACAGGTGAAATCTTTTCCAGGGGCAAAAATGAGTGGAGTTATTAATGTATTTAATGATTTTTTGTGACAGATTTGGAAGGTGACTTCTGAGTCTTTGTGAGGTTCTTTTAGGTTGAATCTCTGGCTGATTTTCTTGGGGGGGGGGAGGTGGTGGTACTAGGGATTAAACCAAGAATCTTTACACTGAGATTCATCTCCTATTTTTTAAAAAAAAATTGAGACAGGGCCTCCCTAATTTGCTAAATTGCCCAGGCTGGAATTCTTTTGCCCCAGACTCCTCAAGTGCTGGGATTACAGGTGTGGGATTACAGGTGTGTGATCGTCCAGCTTCTGGGTGATGTTTGAAGTAATTTCTTCTTGAGAACTTCCTGTCATTTTGTAGGGTTTTTCCAGACAAGAGAGAATAGGGAATCAGGCAACTCAAAAGGAAAACTCTAATCCCAAGGGATAAATTTCCTTTTAGGTTGGGCTAGTTCCTTAGGGTAAGAACGATTCATGGATTGGGGTAGACTTTCTGTCTAAAAGGGAAAAGAACTCGTGTGCATTATTGTTTTATTCTGTATTGCTACCGGCCAGTACCTCAGTCCATTCCCAGCAATCAGTCAATGAGAAGCTTCTAGACATTTTGCAGGAGTTAACCTGCAATCCCCCTCCCCTAGATATTATTAAACTTTCAATACATAGGAGGTAATAAAATCTTGAGAAGTTAAGACATTTTGTCATGATAAACAGCAAAATGAAACCAACACCTGTATGGTCACAAAGTGCTGCCTCTCTCTCCATTACCATAGCTGCCAAGTGAAAAATGAGGACCGAATAATTAAATCTAAAACAAGAGACTTTATCATTGCCCACCTGGAGAGAACCAGAGTCTGCAATACTATTATCCTTCCCTGTCCCTGGATGAGAGAATTGGTGCAGGAAGAAGGGGGTATCACTTTGGTAGTAGCTTCCTCACCACTGGGAGAGGCGGCTACCAGGCCTGGGAGCAGAGTCCTGGGACCTTCATTTTCAGGCTCTGTTGGAGCTTGGCTGACAGCTCTCCTGCCTGGGAGAGGTGTCCGTGAGCCAAGTGCATGACCCTTTACAAAGGTAAGCCTATTATTTGGTTCTTCATTCTGCTTTTTAAAATGCCCCGACAGACTCAGTAGGAATAAAATAATAAGTGTCGACATGCTGGGTACCTTCTTAAAAAATGAAAAGTTGAAGGCTGAGAAACTTTGTTGTCAGAAAGTAGTGAGTTTGGCCAAGGAATACTGACTATTAAAGTGGCCCATATTTGACCCCCTACTCTCACTGAAGCTTTTCTGTGAGCGAGGCCTGCTGGGGTTCCTACATCCCAGAACCAGGTAGGAGGCAGCAGCTAAAATGGAGGAGGCCTGGTGACATGCTCCTTCTCCAGGAGCCACCGTCCCCTTGGCTGAGCACAGCTTGCGTCTTGGGTGTCAAGAGCCAGGCTCCTGAGGAGGACACTGAGATGGACAATTGCAGACGGCACGGAGGAGGGACGCTGAGGCAGGAGGGCTGAGTCATGAGCCTGAAGTCTAATTTGGTTGGAAGTGAGGGAAAAATGCCACCCAAGGTAGGGACCTAGGAAGGTGATCCCCTGGCTGGCATGAGTTGCTTCTCCTAGCGGACTTTTGGAAAGAGATTTCTGGTGGTTACAAAAGGGGGAGAGGAGTGAGTATGTGCTAAAATTTGATTTGCCCCCCAAAGTTTCATGTGCTGGAAATTTGGTCCCCAAAGTAACAGCACTGAGATGTCAGAAGCTTTAGGAGCAAGCAGCAGCTGCAGGGAGATAATGAAATCCTGCGCTCCGCCCTTGGGAGGAATTCAGCCGTCTTGCAGGAGTGGGTTAGAGCTCCAGGAACTGGTTTGGTTACTGGAAAATGGGTCATTAACAGGTGTGTGCAGCTCCCTCTGCTTGCTCTCTTTCTTCCTCTCTTTCTGTGTGAGCTTTCTTTATGAGCCACCCGCACACATCCCTGCCACGTGGCCCACCTGCTTGGTTAGGATGTGGCCCAACGTGTTTGCCAGATGCAGCTGCCTGATCACGCACTTCTCCACCTCCAGGACTGGGACCGACATAAACCTCTTTCCTTCATACATTGCTCAGCGTCAGGTATTCTGTTCTAGAAACACAAAGTGGACAAGGCAGTGTGCTCCTGGCATTCACCTGGCAGTTGGAAACCAGAGTTGCTAATGTCAGTGGTGCTGAGATGAAGAAAACCTGGCTCTAGGGGTGCCAGGTCATTATGCTGGATGCTCAGACTGGGTTTGGAGGCACATAGGAGAGGGGGAGCGAGATGACCAGCGTGTGGATGCTTTAGCAGCCTGCCTAACACTGAGCTGCACTGCGGGCTGGGATCGCTGCTGTGGGTTGGCTCTTCCCACCTGTCTTCCACTTCTCCGTTCTCAGGAACATGTTACTCCTTCTCTGTGTGATTAAGACGCTTTGCTGAGTTTGTGTTCCCCGAGAACAGCAGCAGAAGGAAAGGAGAAGGACCAAGTCACCTGGTGGTATAACGTTCTTTCAGATCAAGCTTCTGCCCTCAGGACTTGGGCTCAGCTTCTGGCGCCACAGCTTACTAAGTGGGGCTTGAGGCAAGTCAACCACTTTCTCCCTTAAAAAACTGTATCCTGGGGAATTTAATGATACTTATATAGTGACATTATTTATAGGATTCAATGAGACATATGCAAAATGAAGAAAGGCTGGTAAATATTTTAAAAATAATAGCTATCATTATTGTGTTTTGTAATTACTATGTAGGAAAGATAAGAAATACTTGGGGTGAGGGACAGGAGGGGCTGCATTGACTCCCTAACAAGAGACCCCCAGAAGGGCTCAAGGGTGCCTTGTTGTGGTGGGCCAATGAAGGAGGCGAGTCCTCCAATGATTTGTGATATTGGACAATCAGAGACAATGGTCACTAAACAGCAATCTGAGAGAAAGTCGAATTTATCTATTTGCCTAGAAAAGTATTTAGGTGGAGGTGGAGCTGGTCTCTCAGAGCGGAAGTGGGAACAGTTAGATAGAGGCCGGAAGATGGCAGAAGTACACTGACTAAGGCCCTTGTCTGGTTCGGGTCTCTTGTTGTCTTGGGGTTGTGAGTTCTCCTGTGGACTCTGTTGTGTTTTCTGGCATGCCTTGTGCCGGAAGCCTGTGATCAAGCAAGTCTGAAGCACCCTGAATTTCCAGCTGCAAACTTCAGGGACAACTTCATGTGCAAATGTTGAAAACTTCAACAGGATCCTCAGCAATGTGAATCACAACACTGCATCGCCTTTGTGTTGCTGCTTGTGGTCTTTTAGTGCCGAGGGAAGCAAGGAACCCGGGATGGAGCTGTGTGCGGAAGACATTTATGCAGACATGTTCTCGGGGTCTAGTTCTGTGGAGCAGTGAAAAATGAAGCAGGAATGAGCAGAAGGAGAAGTCGAGTCGTGGTGCATGCTCTGTGACCACTGAGGGCAGATGCCAGAGATGCTGTGGAAGTGCGGAGTGCATTTTAAGGTTGTCCCTTGGCAGGGCAGGATGTAACGATTTTGTGTTTCTTTGTCTATCGCTAGATATGGGCAACATGGGAGCGGTGGGATTTGGGGTGTGATGGTCTAAGCAGAGGAGGGATTTCATCCCCCTGGAGTGTGGCAGCCAGGGCTTCACCAGAGAGGACCTGAAGGCCCACCTGTCACAGTGTTCGCCCACTCTTGTCCTCCACTCCAACTTTGGTTTTGCTTCAAAATCAAAGGTGAAGCTGGCGCAGGAGGTTAGGAAGCTTTCAAGGACTGCATCCCTGTTAGCTGCTCCCCTGGGCACCCGACCTGCACTGTCATTATCCTGCCTCACCCAGTCTCTTTCTTAGAAGGGGGCAGGGTGTTAAAAGAGGGGATGGACTTGGTGGAGGAGACGAGCGGAAGCCAGACTTGAGGAAGTTGTGTAGACTGGGCTTTATGGAAAACGGGCTTTTCAATGGAGACAATATTGCAAAAGTCGATTTCTCATAGAGGAAGTGGTGAATAAGTTATACTCTCTTTTTACATAAAGCATAGAGTATGTAAACAGACAATAGCATATCTCGAGATTAAAATTCAACAGGGTTTCGCTGGAGCGAAAATGTCTACACATTTGCCTCACATTCTGGGATTAGAGTCTGGCCGAAGTCTCAGGATGGGAGTCAGCGACTGTGGCCCTTAGTATCAGCACGATCCATGGTGGTTTTGGTGGTTCGCTTCTTTATATCACATTAAGGTGAAACTGGAACCTGCAACATACAGGTGCGTGGGTGCACGCATAGCTTGTCTTTTATGGTGGAATGACCAGTAGCCCGGACAGCAGACCACTTCCTGCCGAGTCACCAGCCCTCACCTTCCTGTCCTTCGAACAGGACATCACCTGTCCGCATGGTCACACCACTCCACTGTGGGAGGCGGCCAGGCTGGCTTCTCTGGGAATTGTATTAAACACCAAATAGACAATCATGCATGTTTATTTATTTATTAATGTACTTTATTGGCCATTTGTACTTCTTTGAGACACGTGCTTTCATTACAATTGCCCTCTTTTTTTGGGTCTTTCATTTTGGAGGGTCTAATTTTTTTGGTTCTTTTTTTTTATTAATTTTATTGGTACACTTTTGACCTACATAATGATCACATTCATCATAGGAAATTTGTAGTCGTACATAATGTATCTCGATTAGTCTTTTTTCCCCCATTTCCCCTTTCCCTTTCACCCTTCTTCTTCCCTTCCTCATTTAAGAAAGCTTTGTTCCCATTTTATTTCTTCTAGTCTCTCTTTTCCTTCTCCCTTTCTCATCCTTCTCTCTCCCCTCCCTGTCCCATGTTCCCCTTCCCTTGAACGTTTCTTCCTACTTCCTAATATCTTTCATCCATTTTGGTCCTTAATTTACCCTTTCAGTTTCTCACACAAGGGAACGATGTTGTATTTGAACATGTGTGTCCAATTTATTTCACTTAAAATTATGGTCTCAAGGTGCGTCCGTTTACCTAAAAACGCCTTGAGTTTGTGCTCGGCCTGCAGGTGTTTGCACTGCAAGCTCTAATAGGACATTAGAATCTTAGGGTGCTAGAGCCGAGTTGCTGGGAGCTCCGTCCTGGCTTCCTGTCAGGGGAGCGTTTGCAGAATTCCGATTTAATCTGAGGGTGCACACGTGTTCTGAGCGCTGTCTGCGGGGCTCTGAGGTGGGCCTGGGTGGAGAGCACGGACTCCGCAGCCCGGGACTTGAGATGGGGAGCGGGAAAGAGAGCTGTCCCGAGGCACACTGCCGAAGGAGCAGGAACGGTAATCAGGCCTCCCCAGCCCTGTCTTTCAACAGTTTACGTGGGGAACTACGAGGCAGGGCTGTCAGTCAGAAAGGGGGAGCCCGAGCGAGCCCGGCTTCCCTTCCTTCAGCTGTGGGCGCAGCACCGATCTGCTGAGACCCTGATGCCCGAGACGCCCGAGGTGCCCGAGGCGGCAGCTCGTTCGCTCTCACACCGCTGAGATGAAAAATGAGGCGCACCTGGAGTCAGAGGCGTGGGGCACGTGGAGGGAACCTGAAGTTGGGGGCGTCTGACCCTTGAACTACTGGCAGCCCGAGCCGCCTGGAGCCCGTCTTCCTCCTCCCTTTCCCTTTGGCCTCCCCGTGCCAGCCGGTTCCTGCTGCTGCCCTTCTGTGATCTTCAGTGCATGTAGCTGCTCGCTCTGACGAGCATGCCCCGCGAGTCTTTCCTTGTCCTGCACAAGAGCCTGGACTATTCTGACCCGCTCAGCAGTTTCTGTGAGTATGTTTGCCAAAGCACCAGAATTAGACTGTAATTTTGAGTTTGCCTAGTGACAAGCATTTATCGCCTCAAACTCGCCTGCTACCTAATGAAGCCCTCACTCCCCTTGGTTCTGCAACAGGTTTATGGAATCTTGGAAATGAATGGCAGAAAGGAAAAAGGACCTAACGTGCATTTAGCAGCTTCTACGAGTCAAAATAGTGCTATGTCCTTTGCAATAGTTGCTTAGTTACTTTTCGCAATAATTCTGGGAAGTTGGTATTGTCAGATCCATTCTGAAAGGGTAAAAGTTCAGAAGGATTTGGTTTTGTGCTCGGAGGTCTCACAGTTCGTGAGTGATTTATAGTCCGTTCACAACTTTCCAAAGCTGATATGCGGTGTGAGTCCAGTGGAAAGTAAATTCACCAAGTCAGGGATTTTTAAACATCAGTTTGTTCATTCATTCAAAGATCATTTGCACGATCTCATTTATTGTTTTCCCTACTGCCTACAACTCTACCTAGTAAGTGCTCGATAAGAATTTGTGGACTGAATGAGTACTACTGAACTCTTTAGGACTTTAGACTTGGGAAACAGAGATTTTTGAGTCCAGCAGAATATGTAACATTGAAGAAAAATTTCCCACTTTTAATTTTGGAATGCAGCAGCTTTCAAAACATCTGCAAAACAGCACAGAGTATTTGAAACACCTCCTTCAAGTATTTTGTTGCCAAGCATAGACATATCCTAAGCATATCAAAGAGAGACTGAGAGATGGTGTCTGTGTGCATATGCATGTGTGTGTGTGCAGTTGTGACACTGTGCAGGCTGTTCTTGAAAAGCTGTAGTTAAGGAGAGAGAGTATTAGCCTCTCATAGGTTGTCCCAGATGCCGGGACCATGAAGCATGCCTGCGGAGAGGACCTGTCCGTGCAAGCTTAGAGGTTGGGGGGGTACGTTGCTTTTCCCTTCCTTGAGTGTGAGCTAATTTGCACGCTAATGATACCCTTCCCTGTCCTGCTTCCCAAACCGCAAAGCCTTGCTTGGGAATGTACCCTTCTCACCCCTGCCTCTCTGGGACTTGGCACATAAAGGCACCTGATAAATGCCCGGTGAGTGAAATGACAGTTGTGTGGCCATAGAGACAGTATTTCTGTGGGATGAGGCACATTCTCCAGGTACCGCAGCTTCTGTGATCTTCCCCCAGGAGTGATCCGTGTTTCGTTTCGGGTGGAGACGGTGCGTAGCTCATGTCTATTCCTTTCACAGGGTATAACATCCTGGTGACGCCGGACCCCTAAGAGTCAGCTGAGATGTCATCGCTGTGCTCCGAATGAAGGAAGAAGGTTTAGAGAGCTTGAGGAATCTTCTCAGAGCCGCTCGGCCCGGCAGCGTGAGCAGCACGGCGCCTGCCCTGCTCTTCTGAGCTGTGGTGTGGAACCCGTTCTGTGTGGTATATAGTGTTAGCCTCGGGCCAAGTATGGTTTGGCTCTTGACTGGCTCCTGGGGGTGGCCTCTAAGCCCTTGGAGCTAACAGTGTGACTCATCATGGGGACCTCCTGGCACAGAGGGGCCGAAGGCCAAGGTCAGCACATGAGCAGCCAGTGAGGTCTACGTGACTGTCCCTCTGGAAAAGTCCCCACACCGAGGCTCTAGCAAGCTTCCTTGGCTGTTAAGTCTCTAAGTGTTTTGCCACACATGGTTGCTGGGATAACTAAGTGCCGTCTGCGTGTCACCTGGCAGAGGACAAGTGGAACCTGCCCCTGGGGCCCTGCTCCCTGCACCTCTGCCTGTTGTTGATCTTCCCCTGTCATCTTTCTGCTGCGGGAAAGGTGAGTATAAGACCTTTACTGAACTTTGTGAGTCCTTCAGTGATTTATTAAATCTAAAGGTGATCTTGGGAACCTCCTAAATCTCCAGGTTCCTACAGTTTCTCTCTGAAACACTGGGACAAGTGTCAGCAGGGGTGTTGCTAACAGGGGAGTTACTGTCCAAAGTCTAAAGTAGGCCAGACCAAGGGCAAGCAGCTTGTAACGGGGGCTTGGGGGGAAGGGAGACGACTTTCTGAGTGGGAATGGAGCTTGGGCCCGGGGCCAGCAGATGTAGCTCATTTTCTATCCCATTAGTGTCAGGGTTCGACCCAGGAGAGCTCCCTGGGGATCAGTCCTGATAAGTCAGTCGCACACTCTCCTGCTTCTGTGCCAGTTTGTGTCATCAGAACCAGTAGGTCTGCTTCCAATTGTCCATCTTAACAGCGTCTTCTTTTCCCTTCTTTCCTACTCTTCTCTTCTCCCACCTTCATCTTTGGTTGAACAAAGCACAGGAGAGGCAGCCTGGTGACCGGGAGTAGAGTTCCTAGCTCCATCCCTCGCTTTGACTCTTGTATGGGTTCCTCTCTAGGTGGGACCAGGACCAGGATAAGGCAAGCGCGGCACTGTAGATCGAGCCCTGTTCTGTGTTTCACAGTTCTTGTCTGGAGTATGGAATTGATTCTAGTATCTCAAACCTCCAGAGGTTATGGGAATTAGAGCTACCCAAGTGTCCCTGCTCAGCCACCCCATGAATAAGTTACCCTTATTCATTTAATGGTTCATACCCACAAAGCTTTGTGGGAGAAGCTAAGTAAATGACTAAGCTATAGGAGAAAAAAATGTATTTTAAGCCAGTCTAAAGTGTTCAGATTATGTTAGAATGAGGGCAGTGTTACAGGACCAGAGTGAGGCAAATTGGCTCCATCTATGACTCAGATACCCGGATTGTCTGTAAGAACCGAATTCTCACCAGGCATGGTGGTGCCTGTCTGTCATCTCAGCACTCCGGAAACCTGAGGCAGGAAATTGCCAGTTCTAGCCCAGCCTGGGAAACTCAGTGACTTGGCAAGATCCTGTCTCAAAATAAAAAATAGCTAGGGCTGTAGCTCAGTGTGAAGGGTTCAAAACATAATCCTGTACTACAAAAACAAACAAAAACAAACTCCCTAGAAAACCAGAAAATAACAACTTCTCCAGTAGCATGACACCGCTGCCCCAGGTAGCATGACCTTGCAAGGTATACACAGATGTTCCTCCCCTAACATCTGCAGAGGATGGAGACAGGACTGCCATGGTTTCTGCGGCCTGGACGCAGCATCAATTCTGCAGAGCCCTTTTTACCGTTGGTTTTTATTTTTTCTAGCTTTGTTAACGTAAGATTACAAATAAAAGTATATTTAAGATGTGCAACGTGATGATTTGATGTAGGCAAAGTGCTGACCACAGTCAACCTAATCAACATCTCTATCACCTCACCTAGTGTTGCGTTGTGACGCATGCATGCAACTGGAGGGTGTTACGCTGAGTGAACTAAGCCAGGCACAGAAAGTTAAACCTTGCATGATCTCATTTATGTGTGGAATTTAAAAAGTCAAATTCATAAAAGCAGAGAGGAGAATGGTGGTTGCCCAGGGTTTGGGAGTGGGGAAAATGGAAAGATGTTAGTCAAAGTGTACATGCATTCACGGATAAGATGGATGTGTTCCGGAGACCTGACGTATAGCATGGTGACTATCGTTAACATGTTGTATCCTTGAAATGTGCTAAGAAAGTAGAGCGTAAGTATTCTTGACACCCATGTGTGCACAAGCACACGCCCTTTGGTTTTTAACCGTGGTTGCTTGCTAGCTCCCCCGGGGGAGTTTACAAAGTCCTGACATCCAGCTACCCACAGAAATTTGGTGGGCATGTTGATTCTTGTAAGGCCATATGGAGTCTTCGTAAGCACCTGTGTTGGAGAACCACTCGCTGCCACTTCTTCTCCAGCTGCTGCCCTCCCTCAAACCCCTGCCTTTCCCTGTCTTCCTGGTCTTGGTCTCTGGGTCTCATCACCCTCCTCACTGGCCTGCTGGGCACCAGTTTGCCCTTTACCTTCTGACTCAAGGGCATCTCCTGCATCTCCCTAGGCAGGCTGACACTAGGCAGAGGGGATCGCTGTCTCGTCATGCTCCCCCAGCACTTCCTACACATCCCAATTAGGGCAGTTCCACGGAATTGCAGTTCTGTTTGTCAGTCTGCTCATTGGAGAGCTGAGCCCTTGTGTTAGTCGCCTTTGTCTCCCTGACCCCTGGCGGTTGGTGCCTGGTGTGGGACATTCAGTGGAAATGGAAGGAGGAACTCAAAACTCTTACTGTGTTGTTGAGGCTGAAATATCCACTTCTTTTGATGCTGGTCTCTTTGCTTTGTTGCTACAGTTCCTGCTGGCATACCGTGTCTCATTGGTGCAAATACAGTGTTTCCATCTGAGCACTGACATGTTTCCTTAAGTGCAGGATCGCTCACGGCCAGTGTGTGGTTTTGTTCAAAGTGTGCCAAAGTCAGGATTTAAAACCATTGTTGTCAGGGCTCTAGCCTGCGGTCCTTAACATGTCTGAATGTCTCTGCATGCTAAAATGCTTCGGTGAACTCTGTGGGTGTGAAGGAAACCCCCAGGAGATACCCTGTCTGAATTTGGTGTGGTGGGGAGGGGTGCCGGGGGCTGAGCAGGAACCACGAGTGCCCGCCGCAGGGCTGCAGGCAGTGGCCGGGGGAGCAGTGTGTGGTGCTGCCCCCTTCTAATCATTGCATCAGACATCCCAGTCATAAATATTTTCACAATTATTCCTGTGTATATGTGCTTGGAGGATCCATTAGAGACGTGAGAAGACCAGAAATAAAGTGTTGATTAACAGAAAGGTTTTTTAAACTTCTTTCCCAGAGAGGTTTACTGGCAGAAAGGAATCAAGTGGAGTACATGCCAGGCAGGCAACAGCGAATGGAGACCTGTGATTTCCTGGAAGGTGGAGGACAATAGGAATGCAGAGAGGACCGGTGCCGGGCGTCCCAGAGAAGTGACTGTGGGCCTGGCTCTGAGAGAGACTGTCAGTTAACATTCCCCTTAGCTGCTTTAAGCCAGCCAAGTCAGACAAAGACTCTTGGTAATTACCTCTGCGATAAGGACTCAAGCCTGTGAAGTCGAGTGGATTTGGGTTTTCTTAGTCTCTGTGCCATGGTTTAGATCTGGTTTGATTGTGCCCTTGAGGTTTTACGTGTTGGAAGCTTGGTCACCAGTGTGGTGATGTTGGGGGTGGTGGAACTCTAAGAGACAGAGCATCAAATCAAGTGATGCATTGTTCTTGGAGGGGATTAAAGTAGCTCTCATGGGACCTTTGACAGTTTCCATACAGAGGCTGTGATAAAAGAGCAAGACTGGCCCCATTTCATGCTCTAGCTTCCTGTCTTGCCATGTGATCTCTCCCTTTCACACAAGTTCCCACCTTAATGCCATATGTTATGATGTGACACAACCAAGGGGACTCTTACCAAAACCAAGCAAAAGTCAGCACTGTGCCCTGGGACCTTGAAAAGTAGGAGCTAAGTAAGTTCATTTCATTTATGCATTAGCCAGCAGCAGGTGTTTTGTTACAGCAATGGAAAACAGGCTCATACATTCTGCCAACCTCAACACGCAACTTTCAACTTGTATTCTAATGTGACCTCTACAGTTCCAACCACTGCACCAATATTCCAGCCAATAAGTAGAGAGAAGAAAAAGAGAGTATGTTTACTGAAACTTCTGACTCAGAGGTTATACTTTGTCATCTCCCCTCAATGCTATCGAGCAGACTGTAGTCACATGACTATGCTTAACTTCAAGACAATTTGGAAAACAGACTTGCTGGCTTGTCCTTTGCCTAGTTAATTATTTGGAATGGAGGAGAACACATATTGGGGAAATAACCAGTCACCCTTATCTCATAGACGTCTTGCTGGCCACTGCCCAAATTTAGCAAAATACAATGCAATTCCACAAGGTCTCACAGGGCGAATTGAGAAAGAGAAACTTCTCAATGTCTTAAACATCATCTGAGAACAAGTAATCAATGATCAAAGTTAAATATATTATCACTCTATAAACATTTCCTGTTTGATGTATGTGCCATATAATACTTAATGTTAATTTAACTTCTTAATATAATTTCGTGGTGAGAGTGTTGGCACAATGTTCTTGAGAGTACCAGGAATGTAGTGCATGAGGAGGAAGGAGGAAAACGGGAGAAGAAAGATTATAAATGTCCATAAAATTAATTATATGAAAGAAATCATAAAAATTACATGAATGAGAGTGCTTTATGTAAAGTAACAGTTCCTATTTCAAAAAAAGCCTCACATGTTTATAAATTGTGCACAGATATAAACTTAACTGGATCCTTAGCCTAGTTATATAGCATAGTTGGAGAAAGTGTCATTTCCATTTTAGAGAAATTTGGTGATTAGATCCTAAGCCTGGAGCTTGAGCTGGTGATAATAACCTGTCTGCTGTGGCAGGAGCATCTTAGGGGAAGATGAAAGTTATTTTTCTGTGCAGCTATAAGATAAAGTAGGGAGATTTTCAAGCAGGTGTGTGAGTTCTTTGACATTTCTCTCATGGAGTATGGAGTGTGGTGCTTTTCCCTTGAACGGAAACTGGACTTAGTGACTCTGTCTAATGAATAAAACATGGGTGCAGTGACCCTTGTGGCACTTCTGGCGTGAAGTCACAAAGGAATGTGCATCTGCCCCTGGCTGTCTCTTTGGATACCAGCTGTAGGAAGATGGTCGCCATGCTTTGAGTGGCTCCAGGGTGCATTTCGGCCACAGCTCCAGGTGGCAGCTGATAGCCATGTGACCGGCCTTCTCAATACACCAGGCCTAGACATAGTTTGATCGTCCCTGCCTGCAAAGCTGAGATCACAGAGCTGAGCCCACCAGTCCCCTGGATCTAGAGGGTAAGAAGTTGTCATTATGCTACAGCAGTGTGGTGGGCATGATTCATTTCACAGCAATAAGAACGAATCAGTTTTGGAGCTCAGGTGTAGCCGAAGGCACGAATCCTGGTACAGACATTGACTGGCTGTGACACTGGGCAAGTCACTGGCTTCCTCCATAATCACAGCCTCTATGCTATTAATGGGGACAGCATGAAGATAAAGAAAGAATATACGTAAAATCCTTTTGTAACATTTGCAAATGTTAGTAATGGCTGTGAGATCTGAGCAAGGGTTACATAACTTGCCATCAAGTGACTGAAGTAGGATTTGACTCTTTATGTTGTGATATTTAGTTTGGACCCCTCTCCACCCTTATCACTTCTCAAGGGTTTCCTTCTGAACTCACTCAGGTTTCACTTACAGCACTCTTAGGGTAACTCAGAGGGTCAGAAAATCTTACAGTGATGACCACTACCAGAGATGTTTTTCTAACAGACATTCGTACGCCGTGCACCTGGGCATGCATGCATGCACGTCTATCCTTGGACTTCTGCTCCTCTTACTGTATCTTAGAAGACAGCTCATTACAAAGCTCCTAGGTAGCCAGAGATATTAGGCAAGAGTTTTCATCTTCCCATTCTAAAGATATGATACACTGGCTCTATTTTGTGAAAGACACAGTGTAGTTGATGTTCTAGCTGGTATCAAAATTTGCTATATGCAAGTCCTACCTTGGCTTTCCAAAAGCCTCAAGATACAGGCTTGAAACCGTCTCTGTTTTCCAGGAGGAAGGCTCTGTTCCAACTGGAGTTGCATACAATCAGATGTGCATATTACTATGACTTCGGCCCAAATGGCTCCATACATTTCAACAGCTTTGCGAATGTTGTGACTTTTAGACCTGGGATCCTGATGTTTTACTCTATAATATCTTGTTTTCTGAGGCCTTTTAAAAATATTTGTATACACTGCCGAAGATACAGGATGTATCATTTAAATGTTCAACCATATTTAATTTTGAACGGCACCAGAAAAAGCAAAACAAATACTTCCTTCATTTTAGACAACTATCTTGTGCACAACTGAAAATGTGAGAGTCCCTTGTACAAATACTCAAAAGTTCCAGCATTGCTAAAAAGTCCGTGTCTAAGACTCAAGGCAAGCAGTTAGTTGTGAAACCCTGTAAAAATTAAGAACAAGTTAAATGATTCCAAAGTTCAGTGACACAGGGTACACATTCTAATTCCAAAAGGGAGGAATAGGGAGATAGAAAAGAATTGGATCAATGTAAGACCAAAACCAAGGAGAGCAAACATTAAGTTCTATAGTTCCCTATTTGGCATCCAGAGCACAGAGAGGCGAGCTGTGAATGACAGAGGACTTGGGTGGCCCCACCCATATGGCCTTGTTGGTTGTACCCACATGGTTTTTCTTTTGGGCTGAGTCTGCTTTCCTTGGCGGTGTCTGCTCCGTTATTCTGGCATCACTAACTTCCTGGGTTCTCCACTGCGTGTTTGGCTTCGTCCCTACAACTTCAAGCCCTTCCCTCTTAGGGGCGCCTTGCCTGGCTTTCTAGGCCTGCCTTTGAAATCTGAACGGAAGCCTCCCTTACTTAACCTTTCAAGTCTCAATTATTTCTGCCCAATAGTGGGAGTGGTGGTGACGATGATAACGCTTCCCAGGGTAAGAATAAAAGAAAAGGTAAATCTAGGAGCTGGGACACTGACAGTCAAGCTCCTTCATATCAGTATCACAGTCCATTGTAACTTTGTCCCTGCAGACGCCTTTAATGGCCTCATATTATTTATGCCCATTGGCATTCTACCTGTGCTAGATGGACCTACCGTCTGCATTTCTATTCTCTACCAAAATCATTGCTGTAGCGATATTTATGTATGTCTTAATTTTCCAAATTCCTAGGAGGCAGCTATTGAGCTTTAAGTATTATGCAAATGTACCCAAGGAGTGAATGTCATTGAAAAGAAAAAAAAGATATTTTAAAATGGCTTTTAGCTCTCCGTGGTTTATAGTTTTTCGTTTGTTCGTGTGTTTCCTTTAACAGGGAAACAAAAGCCTGTTTTTCTAATTTAAAAAATTTGCTTTTATGGAACTTATCTAATCAGTTCTTTTCTATGACACTTTTTAAGCTATACGTAATCATTACCTCACTGGATCTCCGTCATCCCTGTAGAAGGCAGATATTAATGGTATTAGTTAGCAACTCTGAGAGGTTCCAGTGATCACCCAAACAGAGATGGGCGATGGAAGCAGGAGCTGTTACTGTTGTCTAGCTAGCTCTGTGTGCTCTGCCCTCTGTCCTGTGCTGAGCAGATTCCCTAGAGAAAGTCTGGAGAGAGGATGGATATGAAAACCCTTCACAGATTCCAGAGCGGAATACAAATGTAGAGCATTATTGCTATTATTTCTAGGGCAGGAGAGCTATAACCTCTTGTGAAATCATCTATCAACCAGGAAATCCCGTTGCTGTTCACTGAATTGTACCCCTGTGACTCAAAAGATAATGTATTTCCCAATGTATTTAACTTAATACTGTGGGCTGACCTGGACCTTGAACTGAGCTGGGCGAGTAATATTTAAATGCAGGCCCTGGCAGCCCATAGCCTGAAGCGCTTTACTGCCACCTGCGGCAAGCAGCCAAGGTGGGGAGGGGAGGACCTTGGACAGTGGGCGTGGTTAAGACAAGGGCTGGAAAGCGACCCTCCTGAAAAGAAATTCTGTGGCTTAGATTTATTGTTTGATAGCTTGATGAAAGGCACATCTTTGTTCGTTTTGGTTATTCAGAGCACTCCTTCGGCCCCTCCCGCACACACTCTTGGGTTATCAGTTTCAGTAGCCCTCGCACTGGCTCAGAATGTTCCATGTTGATGTGAAAACTCAGCAGGGGACCATTTGAGTGGCGTTTGGTATTGTGGTTCAGCGGCCTGCTGGATCCTCCGTACTCCTGCAGGGGGGAGAATGCTTGTAGGACACTTCTGTAGGCCAGCGTCAGTGGGTGGGAAGGGGTGGAGTGTTTTCTCCTTTAATTTCTTAAATACTGGGCTGAAAATACAACTGAACCATACAATTAAGAGTGTGTTTGAAATAGAAGGGAACTTGGACATCAACACAAAGATTCTAATTTTATAGACAAGGAAATGGAGACATGGAAAGGTGAGTGATTTGGTGTCCATATTAATCAAATTCTGATGGCATTCTCACTTAAGTCAGTGGGACGAGACATTTCTTATACCACACTCTTTTTGCCCTGTCATGCTCTCAAGTACGGAGGGTAGTATCTGCCCATGTCAAGAATGACTAAAGAGGTGGTGCTCAGAACAGTCATGTCTCTTGCATTCTAATGATCGTCAGTCAATCGAGAAGCAGGTATGAGGTCCATTCTGCACCCGATACAGGACTCGTGGCCACGAGGAACACCTGAAATGCCATCAGCGAGGTCACGTCCACTGTGGACATTGACCTGAGTAATTGGCGAGTGACAGTGGGAACGTATTCTATTATGTCACAATCAAGTCGAGCCACTGTTTTCATGTTATTCAAGCTTAATACAAAACAAAAACCTGCTCTGTCTCTGGACCTTTGGGTTGGGTTTGAAGGCACTAATTAGTCATACAGCCCTTTCTCTCTGGGTTCAGAGCCAGCTGAAAACAAGCCCAGGAGCCAGATCATAATTGTAAGAAATGCACCACTTTTACTGGCATACCTTGAGTTGGACAGCAGAGCTTGATGCCACAGTCAGAATAAACTGAGCTGCCTGACTCAGGACCTGGAAGATCACATCTTGTGGGAAAGGAGGAAGAGGAAAGCTCATGTGTGACTGGAGGGGGAAGATGAAGACAGAGGGACAGTAGAAAGACGCACAAAGACAGAGGGCCCAGAGCGGAGAGAAGCATTGTTCCATCCCTCCAGGAAGGTGAGCCACACCTCCCGGTGGGAAGTAGAAAGCAGGAAATGTGAAGCATTAACCATCAAGGACGAACCTTGTCAAGGCTAAGGAAGGATTGTGCAGGAAGGAAGAAAAGATTCTCCTACAATTTTAAGAACTATGTATAGACCACTCCATAATATATAATGGAATCCAAACTTCACATTTACCCCACAATTCTATGTAATTATTATATGCCTGTTAAAAATAAGCCATGAACATTGGAATCCAGTATAAAGGAAAAATAGACATGAAAAAGCACCGTGGGGCTGGGGGAATGCATGCCATGGAGATGAAGAGAGGACACAGACCCTCAGTTTTGTTTTATGCTTTAGTTTTGTTATTATTTATACTAAAGTACACATAAGATGTGGCAACTTAACCATTTTTAAGTGTACAGTTCACTTGATCTTGCTAGGAAGTTTTAATCCAAAAGAATGACACTCATCAAGAACTCAAAAAACAACAAATTTCATCCAGGTTGTGGGGAAAAAAGAGACTTTCTATATTGTTTATAGTAATGTAAAGTAGTACAACCACTGTGGACATCAGTGTAGAGATAGTCACATAGCTAAAAATAGAAATCCCATTTGACCCAGAAATACCTCTTTTATGTGTCTTCCCCAAAGATTTAAAGACATTATATTGTAGTGATTCATGCACACTCATGTTTATAGTAGCACAACTCTCAGTAGCTAAATCTTGGAAGCAGCCTGTACATCCATTAATAGATGAATGGATAAGGAAAATATGGTGTATGTACACAGTGGTGTACTACTCAACCACAAAGAAAGATAAACTTGAGTCATTTATATTAAAATGAATGGACCTTGAGATCATAATATTAAGTGAAATAAGTCAGACACGGAAGATTAAATATTGCATGTTTTCTCTTATATGAGAAACCCAAAGCATAAATAATTTAAAGAGCAAAAGAAAAGATGGATGATAGGAAACAGGAAGACAGACTTTGCGGAGATGGAAAAGGGTGTTAGGGATGGAGAAGCCTGGAGGGCAGGGAGAGGAAAAGGAAGTAGAAAGGGATAAGATGCAATATGTAGCAGTTCCCCACCAAGATGTATTTATCATGTATCACAAACATGTATTAATAAAAAAGAAAATTGAGTCACTGGAATAAACTATTCCAGAATATTTTTTAAACTTGGAGAATAGAAATCTACAGAGCTGCAAAGTAAGGTGGTACGTGTGTCTGCTCCCTGAGCTTGAACGCTGTCCTGTAAAAGCAGAGGACAGTGAAAGAGAAAATCCTGTTTTTTCTCTATACTCTAACATTTTCCTCCTGCTCACCAAGAGTATTTTCCCTCACATAAAGAAAGAAATTCTCCATTCCTTGGTGGACATAGAGTAGATGTCCTACAATTGACTGCAATTCTGTCACCGTCTACTAAGAAATAGCATAAGATCCTGTAGATTGAGGACTCAGCCTATGAGGCCGAGTCAGATGACAGTGGGAGGGGCAAGGTCTCTTGGTGACCACAGTGTCTCTCTAGCTTGCCTGCCAACTGGAGGCTCCCACGACGCTGTCCTCTGTTCTGTTGTTTGCTAGAAGAGTTTACAGCACTCATGAACACCATTTACTTACCACATTCGAGTTTATTAAAAAAGGATACAATTCAGGAGCTGCCCAACAGAGGAGGTACACAGAGCAGGGTGTGGGTGAGGGGCATGGGGCTTCCATGCCCGCTCTGGGCACATACCCTCCCAGCACCTCCACGTGGTCACCCGTTTGGAAGCTCCCGGACCATTTTTTCTGGTACCGGGGATTGAACCAGATCCTCTTTACTGAACTACATCCCCAGTCCTGCCTCTTTTTGTTTAATTTTGAGACAGAGTCTCACTAAGTTGCTAAATTGCCCAGTCTGGGCTCAAACTTGCAATCCTCCATACATCAAGTGCACTACAAGTGCATCACTATGCCTGGCTCCTGCACCTCTTCTTTTTGGGGCTTATGAAGGCATTATTATGGAGGAGCAGCTAATCAAATCATTAATCATTGTTGCTGAGTTCACCCTCCTGCCCTTGACTGTCCCTCGAAGTCAGCGATGTTTCTGAAAGGGACAATCTTCTAATTATAAGGTTTGTTTTCTGGCAAGCAGCCCCAACCTGCAGCCTTTACCAAAGTCACTGCCTGAACATACACTCAGGTGTGGTTGAAAGGGGTTGGTAATGAATGGCAGAAGGCTTTCCTCTCACTTTTATTGCTCTTTAGCACTTCGGAAATAGCGAGAGTTTTAGGAATTCTGAGCCAGGAGTAGGGATAAAGGCTAAACATATTTCTTATCATAAATCACAATATCACAGGGACTACTAGTGGTTAAGCATGTGGACTGCTTTCAGATACACCTGGGTTTAACTCTCACTTCTAGTTACTAACCATGGAAATTTGAACAAGTGACTCAACTTCATCGAGTCTTTGCTTCTTCATCTGCAAAACGGGGCTATTTAGAGTAGGGCCTCATCAGAGAACATATGGGAGGACTAAGTGAAGTGATGGAAGAGACAGCAGATGTCTCTTCACTCCCAAGACATCTGCCCTGGGGGGCCAGAGCCCGCAGGGAGTGTGGGCTGCAGCCAAAGGCAGTGCAGCACGTGTAGGGGTGGCCGCGCCCACTGCAGGGGAAGGGGAAATGGGCGCAGTGTTTGGCCACAGGAGGCAATAACGAAGCACTCAAAGGAGCATCAAGGACAGCAGAAGGCTGAAGAAATCCACATTATCCTTTATCCTGGGACTCTTGGGAGACCAGGGGACACTCAGTCACAGTCTGCTCAGTGAGCCTGAAAAGCAGGGATGCCTTTTCTTGCCTTTAGGTGGGGAACTGCAGGAAACATGGCAACCTAAGTTATGACGGAACAAAAGCCAACAGCGGCAATGACATACGTGGATCCCATGATACTCCAAAAGCCCTGGGATAGCAGTGGCCGGCAGTGGGCTGGAAGACAGATAGCAGTAGCTTCAGGTCTTAGCGCCATCACTTGTAGGTAGCATACTTGGAAAGTCACGTGATTATCTGAGCCTCAGTTTTCTCATCTGTAAGTTAGAGAAAATATTATTCCATGTAGTGACTGTGGGGTTTAAATAAAATCAAGCCTACGAAAGTACTCTGCAAACCATCAATCCCTGCACAAATATGAGAGGGTGTTATTTCTAACTAGTGTTACTGTGGATTTTAGTTTAGGGGAAAGAAATCCCTCCAGTTCATGTTCTGTGTGGTTGCATCTTTGAATCTTACCTTTGCACTCATCACACACCCTAAAATGTGAAAGTCCTCGAATGGCAGAGGTAGGAAAACCTATCATCTAATTCATAGTATCCCCTTCTCTGAAGCTCACTGAAAAGGAGGTAGACAGCTCTCTTTTGTTGGGTTTGATTAATTCAAGAGGAAAAAGAGAGCTGCAAATGAGAAATGCAAATCTAAAAAGAAATCCGGCAATGTGCCTGGCCTTGGTAATTGTTCAAGTAAGAACGTCTAGTCTCTAGCTGAACCTCTCCACACCTTCACTCAGATTTTTTATGGTCCAGGTTTCCACTAAATGTCACTGTGTTAAGGATTCATCACTGACTTGTTCTATCACATCCCTGTTTATTTATTTTTTATCACTACTTGCCTTGGTTTGTGCCAGATGTTAGAACAAACTGCTATAGACAAGGTGGCTGATACGCGATGGACGTTTATTTCACGTGGTTCTGGGGTGGGAGGTCCAATATTAAGGAAATGGCAAATTCAGTGTTTGTGTGGACTGTTTCCGGGTTCATAGATGGCCGTCTTTTCGCTGTAACCTCACACGGCGGAAGGGAGAGGGACCACTCTAGAGTCTCTTTTATAAAGTCACTGACCCCATTCACAAAGCTGGAGTCTTCTTTACCCTCCAAAGCCCCGTCTCCTTGTACTATCATTTTGGAGATTATGCTTCCACACATGAATTGGGTGCCACAAACATTCAATCTGTGGCACCATTTGAAATAATCTTATTATTTTCTTTTTGTGTTTTGTTGATTACCATATTTTCCCCTGGTCGATGAGTTCCATGAGGCCAAGCCTCATTCTCTTGAGGCCTAGTCAGTGTCCAGTTCATGATGGCGACACAATAAATATTTTCTGGATGAATGAACAAATCTGAAAAGCCAGGTATGTGGGAGGCAGAGGCAAGACATTGCTGCTGGGGCAGAAATGGGAGCAGCAGGGCATGAAGGGGCAGAACAGCCCAGATGGGAGCTGACATTCTGGTTCCGCAGGACTGGGAGTCTGGTCCGGACCTGGGCCGCAAGAGGTGGGCAGCAGGCATTCCTGCCTGGAGCCCCTGAGGGTGCTGACGTGGGTCCTCAGCCCCAGCGTGCTGGGAGGCCAAAGCTTCACACACTCTGACGAGGAGGATGAGGCGATGTCCACTGCTGAGGGACGGGAGAATGGGCAAGGGCTCCTGGAGGTTACTCAGTGACTTTCTGGGAAGAAATGCCAAGGATCCTTCCAGTGGTCTTTTCCTCTGCTAGTGCCTGGAAACAACTCATTCAGAGACGGAAGAAATCTTGAAAGATAAACAAAGGAAATCCTTCCTCTACAAATTCCCCTAGAACACCTAACACTTATAAATTAATGATGTGTGTATGTAGTGGCCACTGGGCTAAACACTCGATTCCTATTCTTTCATTCAGTCCTTACAACAGGTACTTCTTATTACATTCCCTCTGTGCAGATGGAAAACGTGAGAGCTGGCCTGATTCATCCAGGCTGGTAAGCAATGGAGCTAGAACCGGAGACCTGTCTGATTTGAGATTCAGTACTCTTAAATTAGAATTAACAATTGCATAGAAATCATTTTCCTTTGAGTGACCACAACCTGTTAGAAGTATGTGGTGAAAATATTAGAACACTTTAGTGTTGTCTTGAGCCCATTTTTATTATTTCCACCTTATCAATGACCAGGGTATTTCTTGGTCATTCCCTTTGCATTGGTTTAGAAATGTCCCACTTCTGTATTCAGCTGTCTGCTGACATCTTTACCTTACTGTCTATAGAAATGTCAATGCAAAATGTCCACCTTTCATCTCTTCCTCCATCGTCCTTCTTTCCCTTGATTATTCCTTGTCTAATTTTAAAAGATGCCCTCACTCAGTCTGCTGGAAATATGAAAATTATTTCTGTACCCTCTCTTCCTCTTCATATCTTGAAATATCTTTCTTGCTTCAATGCATTTTCTTTATCCCAAGAGACACTCATTGCTTATTATTACTGACTTTTGCAACTCCGTTTTTAAAAAAACTGGCCTTTATCTCTGTTAGGAACTCTTAAAAACCCACTGAAACTATTGACTATGTCCAAACAAACTGAGAAAATGAAAATCTGAATTTGTTACTCTTCTTTCCTAATTGTGTACTCCAAATTCATATATCCTATCAGCCCTTAGTAGATATTTTCATTTTCAAAAATAACATCAGATGAAGGGATACAGAAAATGTGATATTTAAACATAATGAAATACTATGCTGCTAAAAAGAAAGGTAACCTTGAGTCATTTGTAGGAAAATGGATGCATCTTGAGACCATAATGTTTAGTGAAATAGATCAGACACACAAGCTTAAATATCACACGGTTTCTCTTATATGAGAAACCCAAAGTAAAAATAAGGAGCAAAATAAAAGATAGATAATAGGAAGTAGGAAAATAGAGTTTTCTCACAGAGAAAAGGAATCAAGAGATGGAGGGAGGAGGAGAGGGAGGGATAGGTATGAAGAAGGGAATCGGGATGTGTCATATACATGTACCACTCCTCACAAGGAATGTAAACATTATGTATTATATACATGTACTAATAAAATTAAAAAATAAAAATAACCTCAGTGTATCTTATTCCCTTACTTTTTTCTTCCTGCCTTTCATGGATTTTAAAAAGGAAAATCTCCTTTAACCTTCCCCTTGTTAGGCTCTGAAACTAACCTTATAAAGAGGCTTATAATCTAAAACAATGTGTTTGGATGCACTATGTCATTTCTTACAACACTCTTGGTGAGCAGACAGAGTATCTTTACCTTTGCAAGTAGAGACATGGACTCAAATAGGGCAAGTGCATTTCCTAAATGCATGGAATCAACGACTGCTACGATGTGCACTGGGCCCTGGACTTTCAGGTTCTGCCGTTTTGCTCTGCAGCACTGATCTTCGGAGGCAGGTGCCCTTGTGCCTTAAACTTGATTTCACCACTCACCGTTCACTATTCCAACATGTCACAATTCATCGTCGGTACCTAGAGCTCCCTGATTCAGCCCAAACAGAACACATGGTGTTCAGTCAAAGGCTGGCAGGGCAGAAGCACAAGATATAATCAAGAGGGGTCTCTACTGGGCGCAACATACCCCATGTGTGGGCGTGGGGCAGTGCACTTCACCTAGTAAGGAAGCCCTTTCGTTATCCTGCTGCCGGCCAAGTGGAGTTATGAATAGTGCTTCTCTGGCGGCGGTTTGTGGGGCTAACACAACATGTGAACACCAGCAAAGCTGACGCTTCTCTTTCTTCATGCCTTTAGTGCCCAACAGAGACACGGTCCCTCAGGAGATAGTTATCTTTTTATCAGGATCAGTTCTCAGGGATTTAATGATGGAAGAGAATTTAGGAAGTCTCTTTGCAGACCAATCCCCAAACTCCAGTCACCTCTGTGATAGAAGCACACTATAGATCTGAGTAATATATTGCTCAAGTTTTGTGATGTATGAGTTTTTTTTGTACCCTCATTTATCATTTGTTTCCTCCTTATTATTCATTGACTGTCAATTACCTTTCCAGGTTTTATAGGTAAAGAAATGGAAGCTTAAAAAAATCAGGGAACTTGTCCTGTCCTTTAGGTCTGAAATTACTTAAGAATTAGCGTCATTGCTGGATTAGAACATGAGCAATTAGATTCCAGATTCTGGGATATGTAGCCAGTCCTTTCTGCCTCCATATTTAAGGCTCTTTCTGCTTCCCGGACAAAGGAGTCTTGCTGTGAGGAGACTGTGGATGGGGAGATAACCAGGTGTCTGCATCCATCCATGAGGTGAATGCAAGAAGCTTTGTGAGTGAACCTTCCACAGAGTTTCCTAGGCAGAAAGAAGGAGCTTAGGATACAGCAAGATCAAGAGAAGCCACCTGGGATGTGAGCTGGGGGAGGTGGTGGTGCCCAGGACAGGAGGGGAAGCTAATCTCATTTTTCTCTGTACTGAGCTGTGGACAGTGGCCATGCTTGTCAAATGTACAGTTGGAAAGGAAAAGATATAAATACCCTCTTAAAACTGGACTTACTTCCTTTCTAAAATGAAGGCCAGCAGGAGGGAAGTAGCATCTGAGATGCTAATGAAAGAGAACTCTGATGACTGCAGAAGCAATTTAAAGATTTGTCCAGATTTGCAGAGGCCCCTGTGGTTGTGCCTTCTACTTGTAATTCCTCCTCAGGAGTCTGGAGGGGGAGATAAATACATTTTTAAAAAGTCCAACATTCAGGCACTTCTGAAACTTGGGAAAGCAGAACCTGGGAGGCTTAAAATATTAATCATGTATCCAGGCTTGGCAGAGAAAAGAGGATGGCGTTCTGCAGGTGTAACACGGAGAGAAAATCCCCTCCAGGAGCCAGCAATGTGGAGTGGATTTTACGCATGTGTGCATCCTACACAGGCAGAGAGCTTGTTTCGTCCTCGGTGTGGACCCAGATCCTGAGAACCCTTCTGAAGGAGAAGGGACAGGCCAGCAGCTGCCTTTAGGACTCACCCAGAACTCACTAGTTTCTCATTACCCAGCCAAAGAGGCTCTGCCCCAGCGATGGGCTGAGTGCAGAAGCCCTAGAGAAAGGCCAGGTTAAAAAAAGTATGAGCATTTTGAGATAGGAGTTTAATGGCAAGATTCCCAAGTTCCCACCCAGAGCCTAGATAAGACAGAGTTATCAGAGCCCACGGATTGTGATCCCTTGTGACTTATCTCCTTCCAGCTCTGCAGTGGCTGTAGAGAGTAACACGAGTGTTACTGTACGATTCCGGAGCCCAAGGCCTATGGACGCCTGCCGAGCTCTCTCACACCAGATGTACTTCCGTTTTCATTTCCACACTCCCGGGGATCTCTTATCAGGAGTCCCAGAGATGGCTCTTTCTCATCATCAAAATGGCCTCCACACACCCAACTGCTTTCCAAATTGGAGTCTGTCCAGTGTCCTGTTTTTGTTTTTTGTTTTTTCTCCTGCTAAAGACAAGCCCGTGGGATCTTTATTGAATTTAAGATTTTAAAGTGAAGGAAATAAAGAGAATCCTGACAGGAAAAGAAGAAACGAAGGCTCTAGGATTTCAGCGTTCTCTGCGTTTGGTTCTTGGTCTTGGCCCTGTCATCTGTGTGGGATGTTCCTGGAAGGTTCAAGGTTGACCTTCTGCTTATTCTTGAAGTTATACGTGGCCTTTGTGTGCCTCCTCGCTCCTGAAATGTGACCTTATTCTTGAAAGAGTGAGAAAAAAAGTTGACACAGTGATTCCCTTTTGCCATCCAGATTCCATCTTGTGTGACTACATTGCAAATTTGCCAACATACTGAAAGAAAGTTGTTTGCTGAGAGAACATTCTTCTAAGGATTATATAAGCTAAACTCCTTCCTAGAATAATTGTATAGTCTCAGCTAGTCTGTGCTGGACTAACAAGCCCTAGAAGTAAATTTATCCTCCGATCACAATTCTTGTCAAATAACCTCTGCAATTCACTTAAATATCCTCTTCGTACATCCTTGAAAATATCTTCTAAACCCGTTCATGATGAGAAACATTCTGGTTTTTACTGGAATGTGTGTTCTTCAAATTGCAATTCTAAGACTTTTAATGAATGTCTTTGGCTTAACAGATCACCTGAGCCTCCTTGGACAATAGTAGAACAAAAGCTTGCTATTTCTTCACCTTGCCCACAGACTGTTTCAAATTTCTATGTTTTTATTTTCTTTGGTTCCTTTGCTTTTAATTTCTTTGCTTGAAATGAAGCTTCTCTCACTATCCTCTCCTCTCCTGTCATTTGTCATTCTGCTTGAAGACCCCATAAGCACTTGCCACGTGAAAGCTCTGGACAGCTGCTCATCTCCACATTTTTCCGGAGCGGGACTTTAGTCACCAGGACCCATTATGATGTCTGGCACACAATAGGTGCCCATATAGATCAGTAAATGGATCGTGCCTTGGCATAACAGTCAAGATCTTGTATGACTGTCCAGTGACTTGATTTTGTCAAAACAGCTTCAGACTTGTGGACTCATTTTGAGTTTCTGACCTGAGTATCGGTAGATTCTTAAATTTTCTAAACCTCAGATTAGTCACTTAAAAAGTCCATCAGGTAGGTGTTATAGACACTTTGTTTATGTGTGTGTCTGTATTTGCATTAGGTATCTTTTTTTTTTTTCTCCCAGCAGAAGCGTTTCTAGAGAGAATAGTGACTAAGTTTTGGGAGCTACTCCAGAAGCTGTATTTATTTGTGTCAGTTGTAAAATTGGCCATGGTCTACACCTTGATGGTTCACAGGAGAGACCACAGAATGGTTGGGGTTGTCCCCAAAGGCTGGACAGCCGTTCACAAAATGGCCTTCCAGTGTTGGGTCACCATGCAGAACTGGATCCTCGCTTCTCTGTAGGCTGAGTGGGAGTAGAAGAAAAGGACATGTGAGATATTAATTTATTTGTAACACATATAAAGTTCTTTAAATTCTCAGCTTGCTCTCATCATCACTTGTTTCTGATCATCAAAGCTTAGCATTGACTCAGGCTTCAGTCACTGGATTGTGTTACTTGTCCATTTCCTTGCTCAGGCTCTTGTGTCCTTCTAAAGGAGGATGGCTTTGTTCACTGTGCCAAGCTTGACCACAGGTGGGTTCTGGTCCCCAAGACTATAAGGCTCTAACTGCCATGGCCATTCTTCTCCAAAACCCAGTTCCTTCAGAGGCATGGAATGCCTCTTCCTTTCTCCAAGTTCTAAGAATTCGCCAGAAGTTCAACCACATCTTCCTCCCACTTCCGGCTGTCCAAAGAAAATTCTAGAACAGCAACATATACTGATGTTCACATACACACATACACACACACACACACACACACACACACACACACACACACACACGTGCTTTGCACATTTCTTCCATGTTAGGACCAGAGGGGCATTAGGAAAGTCCTAGAATCTAGTAACCAAAATCCCCTTTCATCCTCTCACTGTCCATCCTTCCCTAAGTGAAGACCCACAGACTCGTTCTCCCTAGTCCCATCAGGGAACTTTAGGAAGCCTCTTCCTACAGTACAAAGGACACAACAAAGACACAACAACACTAATGGGTCATTTGTGCTATAACCTGATATAACGCTGTGAAATGCAATCGACACAAGAAGTCAGAAAGTTCAGCTGCATACTTTTAGTTCCTTTGTTCCCCAGCAGACCTAAATAAAAAGTTAAGTTATAATCAGGAAATTTCTTGGTAAGAATGAAATGAGGTCGAAGGATACATTTTGGATTGGGGAGTGTAGTGGCATCCTGGGATAGTCTGATATCTCTGTCTTTCATTTGGGATGGTTTTGCCCAATGGGAATGAAACAGAGTTACTCCTTTCCTTCCTAAAAGATACATAATTTCATAAAGCTCAGTTGGTAGACTCAAGGTCTCAGAAAATGAAGGGCTGGGTAGAAACAATTTAAAAATTTAAGGATAGAGTGTCCAGGGCGTGAATGAGTATTCTAAAAATGAGTGAGAAGGGGAGGGAAAGGAGGTTAAAAAGAGAATCAAGCTGTATTATGTGCACGTACCACTCCCCAAGATGACTGTAAACTGCATGTGCTACAAACACGCACTAATAAAAATAGAAAGAAATAAATAAAATGAAAACTATTCTTTTGCCTTAGCAAGTCAGACTCATGGCTATGAGACCCTGTTCATATAAACATACTTCTTCTGGATGGCTGACTTCTTCCTTGTTCAAGAAATATCGCTGCAGCATTGCGGAGACTGAATATGTTACCAAGTTTATATTGTGCTGAATGAACCTCTCTTTCAACTTTATTTATTCGTTTCGGTGCTGGGGATTGAACTCAAGGCCTTATGCATTCTAAGCACACACTCTACCTCTAATCGACATCTCTGACCCTCTTTCAAATTTTGGAACAGCCCTTCTTTCCTATCTGTTGGCCTTTGCATACATATACACAACATTTTTTCATAGGTTTCAGGAAAATGTCCAGCCGTTTCATGAATTACAAACAGGTTGTCTGCCTCTGGCTCTGTGTTGGATGGATTTTAGCATCTCTGTGTTGATAGAGAAGGCCGAGTTAAATTTGAGCAATGAAGTGAGGGAGGGAGCCAAGCAAAGTTTGGGAAAAGAAAGTCTCACCCCAAAAGAGTGACCATTGTGAATACGTCAAGAAGGCGGAGGTGGAACTGCTGGAGGTGGAGAGAGGTGGGGTGGAAGATGCGGAGCTCTGTTGTGTAGGGCTGCACGGACCATGCAAGGAGTCTGAGGACTGGCGATCAGGAGCCGCAGATGCCAATGTGTCGGATAAACTGCATGACCTTGGGCAGGGCTTGTTTCATGCTCATTTGTTCTGTGGTTCTCACTTTCTTTGTTTCCACACTGGTCAGCCTCCCGCTGACCAGAACTATTTTTGTCTAGATACCTTAATACCTTTGTTGAGACTGTCTGCCATCCTGCTGGGCTGGGGCCCACTCTGTCTCTGGGAGGTGACTTTGCGTATCTCCTTCTAACTGTACTGATTTTCTGGTTTAACTCTTGGGAGGACAATGTCTTTGGCACATTTGCTAGTTCTTGGGGAGCTTATCACTATCACCTTCTTCCTCACATAGTGAGAATATAATCGTATGCATGGGTACTTTCGGGATCCAGGCCAACAGCAATAACAAAGACTTAAAAAGAATTGTATTTGGAGTCCAGGTGTGTTGTGAGCTCTAAAAGCAGAAGCCAGACTGAAAACATTCAGCATTCTCAGAGCGGGAGAGTTAGAAATAAACACTGACGTCATCCCTTCTTTCCCCTGCATCAATGCAGTACAGACAGATGATGGCCCAGCATTCTGGATTCGTCGGGTTTCCTCATTAATTCTCCTCTCAATTCTGCTCTTAGTAGCTCTGGTGACAACAGCGCACTCTCCCTGGGCAGTTTCTGAAGTCATCTAACTGTCATTAGAGCAATAAAGACTCATATCTTTCTGCACAATAAACAAATTAAACTGCTCCTTGGTATCTGAACCTGGCGACTAAAGCATGATCGTCATTGTTATGGCTTATGTTGTGCTGTGCAGACCTACATGTGCCACCTATAGTTGCTTTACATACAATACTTCATGTACTCCTTGCAACAGTATTTTCAAGCTAAGGATTATTGGCTCAATATGCAGGAAAAAAAGGACAACAGATTTCAGGGTGTTGAGGTACTTGTCCCTGAAGAGAGTCTATGGACGGCAAACTCCTGCTTGTGAGCCTGACCTGCAGGTGTACACGGCTCAGCTCCACCTACCAGTGTTTCATGTTTCCCACTGCTCTAGACTGCCCTTGACGGGTCACTCTCAGAATCCTTCCTCTCCACTGAGGTGCATTTTGACTTTTCTTTCTTTTATCAGAGTATCTTCAAAGTCTTATGAGGATCTAAATTCTCCCTCTTTTTGTCATTGTATTCCCCAGTGTCACTGATGGCCATTACTACAGGGGGCCTTGGAAATCATTTTCTCTATATCTTTCCAGTCTTGGATCTCAGATGGGGGACTTCAAGCTGCTTTCTGTCTTCAGAAATACCTAAAGTCACAGCACTGTTGATGGTTTGTATGACTCAAATATAAACAATTACTATTTGGTAAATCTGATTTTCCTAACAGATAAAAAGTTTCAAAAGATTAGATCCATGATGGAGGACGTGGGGAAGACTATTGTCAACAACCCATAACAAGGGTTGTTGTTGAAAACTCTGAGGAAATAACCCCACGTCGGTCTCATGGGCTTTCTTTCTCTCCCTCCCTCATTTCTATCTTTCTTTTTTCTTCCTTTGTTTTTTCAAGATACAGTCTCGCTATGTAGTCCAGGCTGCCTCTGAACTCACTATGTAGTACAAGATGCCCTCCAACTCACAGTCCTCCAGAGTATTGGGACAGACTTGGGCCAGTACCCGGCTCGCCCTTCCTTCCTTCCTTTCTTCCTTCCTTCCTTCCTTCCTTCCTTCCTTCCTTCCTTCCTTCCTTCCTCCCTTGCTTTCTCCCTTCCTTCCTTCCTCCCTTCCTCCCTCCCTTCCTTCCTCCCTTCCTTCCTTTCTTTTTCTTTCTATCTAGATGACTCAATAAATGTCCACCAGGAGCTAAAGTGAACACAATTAAGCCTCACTGGTTTGGAAGTGCCTTTAAACCTTATATTGTGCAACTGAGAAAGACACTCCTCTGGGGACAAAGGGCAGGTATACTCCTGGACCTTTAACCTATTGCTTACTAAAAATATAATGTCTTTTTCAGAGGCAGTGTGAGACTTAAACGCTGTTTTTTGCTAAAGTACTCTTCACATGGGCCTGCAGACACCCAATGGGCAACTAGAGCACAAGAAAGTTTGACCTTCATTTTGTATCTGTCTCTTTTATTGCCTTAAAACTTTGGATCAAATCCTTGCTCAGCTTTGCATATAGGCATGTTAATCATTTAGGGAGTGTCTGTCTGAAAGCTAGCAAGACAAGCTTGTTCAGCCCTAAACTTACATAACTCATGTCCTTCCACCTTCAAGACTGAGGACAACAAGATAAGAGGTTACAGGGACATTCAACTACCAATGTGTACCTAGGTGTCTCCAGTCATTGTCCTAAACTGAGGGTCAACTTGGATTTCAGCAAAGCCTCAGGAAAACTGAGAGTACCCTAGAAAAAGTCATCTTATGGAGACCAGATTGTCCCCTCAATATGGAATTCTCCAGAGTCACTTTGCAAAATCAGGACTGAAATAATATTCAATCAATCCATAACCCAAACCAGCAACTGCTTAAAAGCTGTTTCCTTCCTTTCGCTAATGGGCCAGTCTGATTCTGTCCATCAGAACTGTGTCCCTTCAGCTCCTCAAACTCAAGTGTCTTGATATTTCTTCTTCTTCCGTAGTTCTGCCTCCCTCTGAAGCATCTTAAAATGCTTTTCTGTGACAATCAATGTGTCAATAATCTGCCTGGACAGGGTTGAAGTTCCCACCTCCTTGGACTCCATCTGATGACACAACTATATTACTTTCCAGCAAGTGATAGATCATTGGTGGAGTATTTATTGTTACCCCATGAATCCTCTTTCAATTCATTATGAATGGTTTCTGCTTTTTGGTGGTTTCTACCCTTTGGTTAAAGTTCTTTGGCGCTTCATGCAGTGATTCTCATCACTCTTTGAAGGAATGATGTAAATGCAGGGGACATGACAATTACTCCTGGATATGTTATCACCAGCAAAGAGATCATGGCCTCTCTCAGCTCAGCACACAAACTGTGATGATAAGACAATTGGTTTTTCTAACAAGCTCCTTAGTGCTCTCTGACATTTGACCTTTTGTTTGCTGCTTAGTCATTGTAAGCTCTGCACTTTTGAACTACAGATAAGTAAGTACCTGAACAACTGCCCGAGCACTGGGCTCCTTTCTAGAATGTTGTCTTTCTTTCTCCCCTAGATTTACCTTCCCTGGGAAGCTTTCCATGAGCTAGAAGGAATGGATAAGACCCTCCAATGCCTACTTCCATTGCACCTTGAGTTATAATTAAGCATATATTCCTCTCTTTCTCCTTACCAGGATTATGGGTTCCTAGTAGCCAGAAATGATATTTCATTCTCTGACCTCCAACATCTAGCACTTCACTGAGACATACAGTGGTTGCTTAGTGAAATGAAAGAATGAATGAATTTTGTAATAACCAAATCCTAGCCCCTCTTCTTTTCCCCAGTTACTCACATAGAGTTCTGTATAGCATTATGTGGGTCCTTCCTGAGTCTCGTCCAAGCCCATTCACCATCCCTCCAAACTGATTCCTTGTTCACCATGGCCATGGAAAACACTGAATCGAGAAGGCAGGGAAATGAGATGAAGGAAGGAGTCACAGAGTAATCACATGAAAATAAAAAATTCATCTCAAAAATAATTAAACTGGGACTAAAGTACATGATTGAGGTGGAAACCTGCTTTCCTGGCTGCTGGACCCGGGCCAGGGTGCAACAAGTACATTCTTAACACATGGACAAAAACATACTGGCTCATTTCCAAAGAGGACAACATTGTCAGGGTGAAGGGATCTTTAGCTGAAATTTGAAAAATGATTCCTAATTTAAACCTAGCCGCTCAGTTGGAGAAATGACTCAGGCTAATTTTTCAGGCAGCATGTTTTCCTTTGAGATTTCTCATCTGATCTGTTCTCTGTTCTGTTAGATTGCATAAGAGTAATGATGAATTCTGTGACTGAAGCCCAACTTCCCGAAGCCCAAAATAATCACTGTTTTCTACAGGAGATGAAGATATATATTGGGATTTTAACATTCTTTGAACATCCACTTTAAAAACAGGAGACATCCGTGGCAGGTGGGGCTTGCAAATGATATTTCTAATCAGATGTTCATCTAGAAAGTAATTAACTTTAGGAAAGTGTCTCCCTTGTAAGGCCTCAAAGGCTTCTGAAAAGACTTCATTCTGAACTCTGTGAGCTTGCTTTGTCTTTGCTTCCCTCTGGGGTGCAGATGAGAAGCAAGACCTGAGGATAAGAATGCAGATCACACTTTGGTGACTCAGAGTGGTGGAGCAAGAAGCTCTGCTTCCTTCTGCCTGTCCTTTCCCCACCCCTACCCCAGAACCCTCAAGGTTGTGTTTTCTTATGTTTGCATATTGCTTACAGCTTTGCCAGCGTTTCCAGTTTGATCTCGCCGTCTGCCTTGGCTTGCCTGCCAATCCTTTCAGGAAATCTAAGGGAGGAGAAACTAAGAATCTGTTTTGAAGTCAAAGAGATGCGAGTTGAAGCCCAGTCTGCCGCTTCCTAGCTGCTTACCTATAGACAAGTTGCAACCTTTGTGCTAGTCTCATTTTCTCACCTATCACCTGGAGTTTTAGAGGTCTATTGTGATGATTCACTGAGTCTCAGCTTGGTGCCTACTTCCTATTATTTCTCAGCAGGTTATTTCCATCATATCCTACCTCAATCCAATCTCCTTTTGGCAAGACCAATTTTGGATATAATTTGGCTTGTGTATGAGCTTCTTAGGGCTGCAGTAACACAGCACCACAACGTGGGTGTCTCTGGGCAACAAAAATCAATTGTCTCACAGTCCTTGAGGCTAAAGGCCCTCTCCCGAGGTGCGGACAGAGTCCTGCTCCCCCTGAAATCTGTAAAGAATCCTTCCTTGCCTTTTTCCAGCTTCTAGTGGCTTCCCAGCACTCTGGCATTACTTGGTTTGCAGCTGTATAATTCCAAACTCAGCCCTCTTGGTCACATAGAGTTCTCCCATGTCTCTGTCTGAATGGTTATCATTTTAGAATTTCACTGTACCGAATAAGGGTGTCTATCCTACGCCACTTTGACTTCATCTTAAATAACTGTATCTGCAATGACCCTACTCCCAAATAAATTTAGGACTTCAATATATATTTTTATCAGGATAGCACAATCCAACCCACAACAGGTAGATACTGAAAAATATGCTACAATAATTTAATCTGTTTAATATAATATATACTTCTATCATATAGACTTCTCACTGATTAAGTTTCAATCTTAGAATCACTGTCCAGGAGCCAGAAAGAAACATCATTTATTTTACTTTCTCTTTTTCTATGTCCCCTTTCCCAGTATTGCATCTTCATTTTGAACCTCCAAGTATGATTTTCACAGTCTCCAATGCAGTATTAAAATAGTAGCCAGATTTCTCTGCCTGCCGGCCACCTTTTAAGAACAGTTACCTGTCCAGATGGGTCACCCTGTCCTTCACAGGACAAAGGTCAAACTCCTCAGTGTCACACAAAATTACCCTTCAGTATCTGACTCCTACTTGCTTTGGAGGTGACTGTCCTAGTTTATCCCAGACTGTTCTGCTTTCAGTATTACAGTTTTGCGTCCTGAGAAAACCCTCAGTCCTGAACAAACCAGGCTAGTTGGTCACTCCCTATTTCCTTAAGTCTGTGGGTACATGTACTCTGTCTATTAAAGATTTAATTGCCTTGCTAAATGTCTGTTCCTCTTTGCTTGTTGGTTGGTCTTCTCTGCCAAATTACAAGTTTCTTGAGCATTTTAAATCTTGATAAATAAGGGTTTGAATGCTAACTCTGGTGATCTTAGACAATGCATATCTTATTAAGTATCAATTTCCTCAGAAACCAAGGGTGCATGAGCCTACGTATCCTTTGGTTGCTGCAAGGTTAAATGAAATACGATGACTAAATTGCATGGCAGAGTGCCTGGCAGATACTAGGCATTGTGTAAATGACAGTTGATCTTTCACCAGTAGAAATGTGTGCATACTTCAGCTCAGTAAAGGCTTTAGAACGAAAGCTCAAAGCCCCAGAGCTCAAATCTCTTGAGCTATGATCTTTCTGTCCTTCCATTTTCCCTCTCTGACTTAAAAATAAATCCATTCTTTCAGATGTTAGCCTCACTAAGAACTTAGTTCAAAGCCTTGCCAAGTTACATGGTCTTTGACAGATGTATTTCCTATGGACCTTTTACTACTGGAATTTTCCATGTGTCAATAATTCGCTACCCTCCAGTGAATTTTGATCTTGCCAGCTTCAGTGTCTGATCCTTCAAGGAAAAACAGGAAATGGAAAGACCTTGAACTCTTTCTTGAGCTCTAGTTCTCATGAACCCAAAATGCAAACTCATTTACAGTTATTGAGCATTGCTGACTGAAGGTTGGGGGTCATTCAATGACTTTTATTCCATACTAATTCCCAAGAGAAAGCAGAACTGTGTTAACCTGGTGCCTCTATAGAGGTTCACGTGTAAGGAAGCTGAGAATGAGTGAGATTGTTCCCCACCCCCCATCCCACAGAGAAGTAGAGAAAATCCTGCTTGTGGTCAAAAGGATATTGCTGCCTCTTGGTTTTCCCTCAGATCCTTGCAGTGGAAACCACTTGTTCTTTTTGTGTATGGGCATTTGATATCCTGATGAGATTAATAATCCACAGAGTCCGGACAGTACTTTTGCACTGAGGTCTGTGTGCAGAGCCAGGTGGAAGGGCTGCGAGAGCCCAAGGGCTCCTGGCCAGGTCGGATGCCTTGTGCTTCAGTATGTGCCCCAGATCCCCCAGTAAGCCCTTTCTTGGTGGGACCGACATACAGAAAGGCAGGATTCAGGAAGGATTTTTGGATTCTTTTTGCTGAGGTTACAGTGACTTCCATCAAACACACCTCTAGAGACAGCATGTCAATGACGACAGCTACAAAATATAAATGAAACATTAATTATCATCTCCAAGCAGTAATTCTAGAGGCATTATGAAATCAGACATGATAAATTGCCGCAGGTGATGAGAAAGTTAGTGTGGTTTAGTAAGTCAGGCGAAGAGGACACGTAATTTACAATTATTATTACTTTCATAATATATTACTATGATTGCTACCTTTTTTTAGTTGCAAGCATTCTGCACTGCATATGATAGCTCTTCTGATCTTTACACTGATGCTTTGAGATAGATAAACTTCTTCTTGTTCTATAAAGGAGGGAACTGGTGCTCAGAGGATAATCGAGGTATTCCCAAGACCACCAAAGTGGTGGGACGGGCTGTCAGGCTTTGAGTCTGGGGTGAAATGCTTTTTTTTTTTTTTTTTCTTTTTTTTTGGTGGTGCCGGGGATTGAACTCAGGCCCTTGTGCTTGCAAGGCAAGCACTCTAATCACTGAGCTAAATCCCCAGCCCCTGTGAAATGCTTTTTTATAAACACTACATCCCTTTCCAGTAATAATTAAACAATAATGGTATCACTTAGAATTTTGTAGTTATAAAAGAGTACTCGAGACCATTTATAAATCCTTTTCTGCTTTCTTGTCACAGCAGCCCTGCTTGGGTACAGGTCGAGGTGCTACCTCCACCTGGCTAGTACAGAACCTGTTCTTGGGTGAGTTATCCAAGCCAGCTGGTTAGTGACTGAGATGTTCCCGGACTTGGGTCTTCAGATTCTATGTCTGGTACTTTGTAGCTGGTGTTTTAGAGGCTAAGCGGGCTCACACCACTGGTAGCCTCCATTTTCAGTTCCAACTTGGACCAAAGGAGGTGAAGCTGGAGACTGCTCTGAGCTGCATACTACACCTTGACTGATCTCTAAATCTCCTCGGTTCAGCCCACACGGCTCCAGGGATCTTACTCATACCTATTTATTTACTTGAGAAGACCTCACCGTGTTTCCTAGGCTGGCCTTGAACTTGTAGGCTCAGGAGATCTGGCCTCACCCTCTCGAGTGGCTGGCACTGCAGTGCAGTTCCGTATTGCTGGTGCCAGGTTCACACCAGACTTCTCAGAGCAGCAACAAGGTCTGCTATCCTTTGTGCATATTCATTTTCAAACTCCATTTCTCCAGCCTCCTGACAACTCTTTGGTCTTTTCAATAGCCATTTAATAAACTTATTTTCTGCTTTAATTCCTTAAAGTCTGGTTCCGCTTTCTACAGCCAGGAACCCTGAAAGACACAGTGTTGCATGGATGTTGTGTGCAAAGTGGCTGCGGAGTGCTCTTACGTAGTCTGTCTTCTGGTGACCCTGGTTCTTATCCAGTCTCCTCTTTCAGAGCTGTGGATGCTCAGTCTCTGACCTGTATGTTCCCTGCACATGCTGAACCATCATCTTGGCCATGCTTTATTGAGTTGTTCCGTGCAATTATCTACTAAGGTGGCTCTTAGGACACCCCAGGGGACTGAGTTTAGATTCACAGTGGGAAGGAGAGGCAAACATAATGAATAAAAAAGGGAATGAGTAGCTTTGGGAGACTTTAGCTGTTTGGGATTTCCTGAATCAGTGCACTTCATTTTTCCTCTTTCTTTTGTCTGCTGTTTTTCCTACTCTTTCTTCTTCTTTCTCCTTATCTTTGTACTCTCACTCTTTTTCTCTTTCCTCCAAGGAGAATACAAATAAGCTATATATGGATCTATTGGGATCAAAATATAGACGTGAGCCCCTTTTCTGTTCTATGCTGTTTACCATGCTAACACATACCTCACCTCATTTCATTTCCCCAAAGCTTTTGCAGGAGCGATTATAGGTCAAGTGGTGGGGTAATAACGGGTTAGAATCCAACACTGCTTTTTTTTTTTTTTTTTTTTTTTTTTTTTTTTTTTTTTTTTTTTTTTTTTTTTTTTTTTTTTTTTTTTTTTTTTTTTTTTTTTTTTTTTTTTTTTTTTTTTTTTTTTTTTTTTTTTTTTTTTTTTT
>PVJO010008363.1:11898-33632 GCA_004026905.1 Hystrix cristata | reverse complement strand
ACACACAGTTTAAACTCAAGGTCTACACCAAACCTTGTTCATTATAAATTGAAATATTTATCAGAGGACTTTGAGGTCTATTTATGGATATGAAAATAAAGTATACACCATAAAAAAGAAGGAGACAGAGAGAGAGAGAGACTAAACATTTACATGATGGAACCACTGGACACTGGACCTACAGAGGAGCAAACAGTCAGCTCTTTCTAGAACTTCTTCCTGAGTAGAAGGAGGCATCAGAAACCCACTATACTATCTCGGTGTAGGTAGGACAAGGAGTTGCCGATTCACCTTGAGAAAAAGTGTTTAGAACTTCAGCAAAATTAATAACATAAAAAATGAGTAATAATTGGTGTTTCCGATCAAGTTTATCTGTAATCAAATGGACTTGATATACACATTACATTGTTTTAAAATAGATAGGCATAAGGCTGTTCAGCACATTTACTAAATCCTGTGTGAGTCTCTAGGGAAAGAAAGATGAAAGGAAATCAGAGATACGCAATGTTCTGCAGAAATATATGAATGTAGAATATTGAGAAGAGAATTAAGTACTGAACCCAAATACTGAATTAGAGACCAGAAATTTAAGTTCTAGTTTTGATTTTGGTTGTTTAGAGGTTAATATCTTTATCTGAAGACTGAAACTACTTGATGGGCTCTGAAATCCTTCTCTTTCAACTCTCATCCTTGTTCTTTCTCTCTAGCATGTTTCTAATGTTGGTAAAGGTGTTGCAGTGTCTGAATTCATAAGAAATACCTAGAGAGGTTAAAGCACTTGAGCCCAAGGGCCTATGAACTGAGCAGCGGCCCTAAGAGGACCCAGGTGAGCTGACAGGACACGCAAAGCTCAGAAAGGCTCTGGAGATTCCTGAAGGCAAATGTACCAGGCTGTTTTGTTCTTCATGTTTCAGCGTAATTGTTCAAATTCAGTTGCTGTTGGACACATATGCTAGGGAGTTTAGCTTCAATCTTAGCATATGGTGGTTTTGGAATAAAGTTTGAATTCTTTTTAAGATCCCTGGCTCGTGTATCTTCCTAGTTCTGGCAAATGACTGAAGAGAGAATAGAATAAGGGGACTGTTCTAGTTAAAGCTATTACGTAAGTGAATTCTGCTTTTCTCCACCCACCAAGGGGGCTGACATTTAGCATTCAGAAGCATACATCGTGTTATTCCCTTGTCTTTCTGTGTGTTTGTCTTTCTTTGTCTCCGTCTATCTCTGTTTGTGTCTTTCCCCTCCCTCTTTTCTTCCCTCTTTCATCCCTCCCTCCCTCCCTTCTATCCTTCCTTCCATCCTTCCCTCCTTCCTTCCTCCTTCCTCTCTCCCTCCTTCACTCCCCTTTTCCTTTTTCTGCTAATGAGTTCTTTGGAGGATAATTGGTGATCCAAAAGATGAAGAGAGATTGTTCTCTGAGATAAGGGTCTATTTATTATAAGGGCACAAGAAGGGATACGACAGGCAACGTGTTCTCTGGAACCAGGCCAGTGCCTCCTCTTTACTGAGGGACTGCTCTTCCTGGAACACGCCGTCCAAATAAAGGGGAGGACAAGTTTGTTTTGCTCAACAGAGCCCAAGTCTTCTGACTTTTGAGTGCGTGAATTTCTCCAAATTAGAGTCACCAGGAATCTTACAGTCCTTTTAATTCCATAGTTTTCCAAATTGGGCTCCAAGGTGAGCTTTTGTAGGGAGGTTGTTGGTGTCTGGTGGTTGTGAGTCTTCGAGAACCCTCATCCCAAGACAGTGAGTGTATAGCATGGTGGTTCAGAGTGTGCATAAGAGATCTAGGGCTGTGGGGTATGATCCAGGATATCAGCTGTGAGAGATGGGTCCAGGTAATTAACTTCTCTGGTTTCCGTTTCTCAATAGTTAATTGGGAATCACAGCACTGTTATACAGTTGTGTGACGGTTAAGTGAATTAGTGCAGTTAACCCTCAAGTGTAGGGCTTGGTTCCAGGGCTCCCCTTAAGATACCAAAATCTGCAGATGCTCAAGTCTCTTATGTAATATAGCATAGTGTTTTCAAATAACCTATGCACACCCTAGATTTACTTATAGTACCTAATACAATATAAATGCTTTGTAAATATGCTACATAGTCATTGTGCTTCATTGTTTATGAAATGACAAGAGAAAATCTGTACATGTTCAGAATTTTATTTTTTGAATACTTCCGATCCATAGTTTTTTGAATCTGTGGTTGCAAAATCCATGACTACAGAGTGTTATATAATTGTGCATTTAATATGCTTAGAGAAACGCATAGCATATCTCAAGCGTTACACAAATCTTTTATGTTGTTAGCAAATCTGCATCATCACTGAACTTCTGTGCATTGCTTTATCTGATTAGAGGGCTTGGCTGTTAAGAAAATTCTTAAGCACACACATACATACATACACACACACTCATGCCCACGATGTTATTTTTTTCTGATTTCATCCATACCAAAGCTACTTTGTGGTGTTGTCAGCTAAACTCTGCTTGAACATGGTGATAAAGAGCTATTTCACCAACTCATGTGGTTGCCTGCTTTGTTGGTTAATAAGCTCTCTCTAATGAGCGAAAATCTATTTCTTTGTAGCTTCAACCAATTTGTTTCATTTCTCCTCTCTGGGATCATGCTGAATTAGCCTCTTTCACTTCCACACAGTACCTTGGCTCAGGGAGCAGTAGCTCTGAGGGATCCATCCTTCACGTAATACTTCAGTGGGAATGTGCTCACTGCTGCCTGCAGCAGCATCTGCTTGGGGGTCCTCTCTGATAATCAGAAATCCACTCTGCAGCCTCATTGACTGGAATTTCCCCATGCTTTGCACCTACCATCTTCCTCAGACTTGCTTAAAAATCCAACTCCCACTCTCCAGTTGGGCTTTAAAATAATACAAGAGAGTCTCCTTTTGTCTTCTCCAGGACAATGATTCCTTCATCTGTGTCTTGTGTGAAAAATTCCTGTCTGCATACATAAAGCTGAAGTTATAGTAATGACCTTTTCTCTGCCTCACTTCCACTCTGTCTGAATTCTTGGAGCCTTAGAGTTTTGTGTCCTGTGAGCTCTCGAGGACTTTTCTCTCGCTTGTTTGTCCTTTTTCCTTTTTGTGGGTACTTGCTCTGAAGAAAGCAACACAGTTGCCCTTCCTCCTGGCCCACCTGAGTGGAGAGTACTCATGTCTCCAGGGAAGCGATTGCTTCTCCAGGGGCTGAGAGCGCTGCATAGGACACTGTGAGGCCCATGAGGAGGTCTCATCCCCAAGGACATCTCCTGTAGGTGCCTCAGAGTGATGCTGTGTCCCTGTGGCTCAAGGTGAAATAAGACAATGCTTCTCTTTTCAGGACTGACACAGTCCTCCGAGGTGGGGGGAGATGACTACAAAGGCCTTCCCATCTGCGTCTGTTCCGTAACGAAATGCAGAAATGCTTTCCTTGGCCTGTGCGTGGAGATTGCTTTCTGTCGTCCTACTCGTCACTTCAAACGCATCTGACCAAATCTCAACTCGAGTTAGGAGCCCCAGCACACAGGGCTGAGTTTCCAGACCTGTCCCCTAAGTGTTGCCCCACCTTACGTGAACCAGATATTAATTCACTTGGAATAAATGATGATGCAAAGGCAGTTGTTGGGCCTAACCTGTGCTAGCAACAGGACGCACTCCATAAGAAAATTTGGTGGCATTTCTGTGGGTGCTTCTGTGAGAGCTGGAGTTTGACTGAACATGACAAGTGAAAAGCAGTGAGCTCCAAACTCTGTGTTTGAGATTCTGATGTAATGTGTACATACGTAGGCTCAGTGTACTCTGCTGGAACATATGAATAGAATATAATGTGATTGCTTTGGGGAGTAATTAAAATAATTAGGCTTTAAATTAGGGCCATTGACTTGGAAGGCTATTTTCTAATGGTGATTTGCTCTAATACAAACAAGAAAAATCAATACTATCTACGTAGGGCAATTCCATTCAAATTGCTATATTTAGTTAGCATTTACACCTTACCAAGGCTGACGTTGTTTATTTGTCTATAATGGTCAAGTTGCAACCAGACAATCTAAAGACAGAATTAACGTCCTTTGTTTTATTTTTTAATCATTTTTCAATTGCATTAATGATTCTTTGTGTTGATTAGGTGTGGGTTCTCTATTTTAGCTTTTAAAAAAACAAGTTTTAAAATTATTTAATCCCCATAGACACTACTTCTTATGTGTGAGATCTTTCTTCAGGCTCATTTATTTGTTTATCATTTCATAGAAGAAATATTTATTAAATATATAACGTGTGCAAGGAAATATGCTAATTGCAATAGAGAGTATAAGAAATGAATATGATATTATCTTTGCTCTCAATAATAGACAAGTATAAAATAAACTTCCTTTGTATTTTAATCTTAGGTAGAATGTGATTCCTATTAGAGTGGGAGTACAAGTCCAATGCAACCGGAGTAAATAGAAAGGAGATATGATCTTTTTTTTTTTTTTTTAATTTACCAAGAACATGTATTGGTACATTTTCTATATAGTGATCACATTCATCATAGTAAATTCGTACCTGTACATGATACATCTTGGTCCCCCAGCTTCTTCCCACCCTTCCCTTCCACTCTCCTTCCCTTCCCTATTTACAGTAGTTTTATTTACATTTCCCCCCCTTTTCCCTTTCTTTTCTTTTTCCTTTCCTTCTTTTCCCCTCCTCCCTTTCTAATTCTCCTCCCTATTGAATATTATCTTTCTTTTACTTAGTATCTATTATACTTTTTTGTCCTTATTTACACTTATGGTTTCCCATGTCAGAGAAACAATTCGATATGTACTTATGAGTGTTTGATTTATTTCACTTAAGAGTATGTTCTCAAGGTGCACCCACTTACCTATAAATATCGCAGGTTTATGGTTTTTTATGGCAGAATAATACTCTATTATATAGAAAAACCACATCTTCTTTAGCCATTCATTAGTTGTTGGGCATTTGGGTTGTTTCCAAGACTTAGCTATACAATCTGTGTTGCTCTAAACATGGTTGTACATATATTACTGTGGTACGATGCTTTTAATTCTTCTGGGAAGATACCAAGCAGAGGAATAGCTGGATCAAATGGAACCTCTAGTTGTAGTTTTTTGAGGAATCTCCACACTGATTTCCACAATGATTGGACCAGCCTACATTCCCACCAACAGTAGAGGAGGGTTCCTTTTCCCCCGCAGCCCCGCCAGCATTTGTTATTGGTAGATTTCTTGATAATAGCTGTTCTTTCTGGAGTGAGATGAAATCTTAGCATTGTTTTAGTTTGCATCTCCTGAATGACTAGTGATGTTGAACACTTTTTCATATATTCATTTGCCATTTGTATTTCTTCACCTGAGAGGTGTCTATTCATTTCAGATGCCCAATTTTGGATTGGGTCTCTAAATTTGGGGGGATCTGATTTTTTTGAGTTCTTTATATATTCTAGATGTTAGACCTTTGTCTGAAGAATGGTTGGCAATATTTTTGTACCATTCTGTGGATTTTCATGCCACTCTGTTGGTGATTTCTTTTGCTGTGCAAAAGCTTTTTAATAGGATATGATCCCAAGTGCTGATCCTTTGTGTTGTTCCCCATGCAGTCTGACTTTTGTTCATAAATTTTTTTCCTACCCCATGTCTTCAAGAGTTCTTCCTATTGTATCTTCTAGTAGATTTAGTGTTTCTGTTTTACTCTTTAGATCTCTGATCCACTTCGATTTTAGTTTAGTACATGGTGAGAGACGTGTATCTAGTTTTAGTTTTTGGCATGTGGCCAGCCAATTTTTCCAGCACCATTTGTTAAAAAGGCTATCTTCCTTCCAGTGAGGGTGTTCGGCCCCTTTGTTGAAGATGAGGTATTTGAGTGTGTTTGGAGTTGTTTCTGCATCTTCTAGCCTGTTCCATTGGACCTCAGGTCTGTCTTTGTGCCAGTACCATGCTGTTTTTATCACTGTAGTTTTATAGTATAATTTCAAGTCAGGGATTGCGAAGCCCCTTTCCTTGGCCCTGTTGCCCAGAATTGTTTTTGATATTCTTGGTCTCTTCTGGTTCCAGATAAATTTCATGATTGCTTTCTCTAGCTCTGTGAAGTATGCTATTGGTATTTTGGTTGGAATTGCATTAAATCTGTATAGTAATTTAGGAAGTATGGCAATTTTCACTATGTTGGTTCTTCCTACCCAAGAACATAGGGCGTCTTTCCATTTTCTGACATCCCTTTCAATTTCCTTTTTTTAGAGTACTGTAGTTTTCACTGTAAAGATCTTTTACTTGAATGTTAGATTGCTTCCTAAGTATTTCACTTTTTTTTTGATGCTATTGTGAAAGGTGTATCTTTCTTTCTCAGTGAGTTTGCTATTTGTATACAGAAATGCTATTGATTTTTGGGTGTTGATTTTGTATCCAGCTGCACAGTTGAATTTGGTTATTAAATCTAGAAGTTTTTTGGTAGAATTTTTTGGGTCTTCTATGTAGAGTTTCATGTCATCCATAAATAATGACAGTTTAACTTATTCCTTTCCTATCTTTATTCCTTTTATTTCTTTCTCTTGCCTAATTGCTCTGGCTAATGCTTCTAGAACTATATTGCATAAGAGTGCTGGTAGTGGACAGCCTTGTCTTGTTCCTGAATGAGATATGATCTTTTAACTGGAGTATGGGAAGACTTCAAACAAAAGACTTTGTCCAGGAAAACAAATCTCTGGGAAGAACCTTCAAGAAGAAAAGCAAGGAATAAGCTGAGACCTGAAATTTTGCAAATGTGTACACATTTGGAGAGTAGCAGGTGTTTTGATGCTGATGAAGAAAGTAGTACTTGGAAAAAACTAGGGCTGACAGTGTGGCTTTCTATACTGCAGAAGGCTCTAGGAGACAAGTTTTAAAATCTCTGTCTTCACTCAGCTGAGAGACTCTGAAAAGTCTGCAGAAGAGGAGTGACATGATGAAAATTTGGCTTCCCAATTTCCCTTTTGCCTTTTGCATCTCTTTGTGATATTTTCTCAATTACATTCACCCAGAATCAATCTATGTCATTAGGCTTATTAGAACTGCCACTGTATTAGTCACTTTTCCATCACTGGAACAACATACCTGATACCCATAATTTAAAGGAGGAAAGGTTTATTTGGGTCACGGTTGCAGAGGATTGAGTCCACAGTTGGTTGGCTCCAAGGCAGAAACAGCTTGATAGAAGAGGCTGACAGAAGAAAGCTGCTTATCTCATGACATCCAGGAAGCAGAAAAGGAAGAGAGGAGGAAGGAACAAGAATAGACCTTTCCATGTCACAACTGTGAGTTGGATGAGTGTATGACCTGCCTGCTCCAACCAGGCCTCACCTCCTACCATCACATTCAGCTATGAACTCATCAATGGATTAATACATAGGCAAGTATAGTGCCCCCAGATCAAATCACCTTTTCTAAACTGAAAATATCACTACATGTGACTTTGGGGTGACATTATAAATGTAAACCATAATAGCCACTTTGGAAAAAACAAACAAACAAACAAACCCCCAAAGTTAGATACAGAGAGTCCAGGTAGTTAAGCCAAGACTTTGCTCTAAAGATGGCTTAGAGAGAGACCTTAAGAAAGAGGTTTATTTTCTCTTTAGATTCACCTTACAAAGTCTTTACTTTGTTTAGGTCCCAACCTTCCTGAAAAAGGGAAAGGAAAAGAAGAGAAGTAAATACTTGCAGGCCCTTTTAATGCTAAGAACATTTCACATGCATATATATTCTCATTTGATTCTCATACATCCTTAATGTGAATGGACTTCCCTTGACTTTGTAGTGCCAAGAAGCTCCCAGGCTTGTACTGATGAGAGCAAGAAGTGAGGAGCGAAAAGGAGAGAAAAAAATGATTAAAGTCTTCTGTGAGGTATACCTTGGGCTAAGGTCTTTTGTACATATTTTCTCTGCAATTTTCACAGTGCTAGGAGATGAGTGTAATGATTGTCATTTTTATAGATGAAGAAATCGACGCTGAGGATTGTTATATAATTTAAAATATACAGTTATTGAACACATACCACAGGCTAGGCACTATTCTAAGTACTTTTTGGGTCTAAACCACTTAATCCTCACAATAGCTTCAGAGATGGGTAAATTATTGCCCTAATTTTATAGATGAAGAAATGGGACAAAAGAAGTTGAAAACTGTCCAGTGTGAAATAACCAGTAAATGAAGGAAATGGAAGGTGAAGCTAAATAATGTGGCTCTGTAGTACGCTTGTTTAATCACAGCAGTATATGTTCTATTAATTTAATAGTGGACACAGTTACATGATGAAACATGTTAAATCTAAAATACATGAAGCTTCTACTGTTCCATGGGGCTTAAAATGGTTTTAAGCAATTGATTCGATTTGATCTGTTCAAAACACTTATTGACCTGATGTATGCCAGATGCCACACACACACACACACACACACACACACACTCACAATAATGTCCAAAATGAACCACAACTGAGCTGGTGAGAAAATAAGACTTTTGGAGGTTTGTAGTGCCTATTAACAAGTCTAGATACTTATGCCTCTAGCTTGGTAGCACCATATTTAATATGTGCATTTAAATATTGTCTTTATTTATTTTCTGATGTCTACTACTATTAACATCAAGCATACTGAGTATCCATTGCTACATTAACAGACTACTCCAAAACTTGTGGTTTCAACATTAAATCAAAGATCATCTTTATTTGTTCATAATCGAATGGTCTGAAGTTTTGTATGCATTTATAAGGGTGTTTTTTGGCTGGTTTCACTTGGAGCTACTCATAGAGTAGTAATAGTGGGGTGCTGGATTTGTGCTGGATGGTTTAAGATGGTCTCAAATATCTGTCATTTGGTGCTGTTGGGCAAATAGTCTACGTCTGTTTGTCACTGAATCTGGCCACAAAGAGTTTAGAAAATAATGGCCTCTGAGTCTCATACAAGCTCATTTTTTGGCCAGTTGTAGTCTAGTACTACACAAAGAATGTGCTTTGAGGAAATGTAGTTCCCAGTTTGGTTAATATAGCAAAATGCAGGACAGTCCACCCTTTGTCTACTTGATAGTCATGTAGCCTCATTTGTGTGTTTTGTATAATATTCAAATTTGAAACTAAGTACTGTACTGGCAAAATCAGATTTTAAATCTACTTAATGCACCTATTTCTTTCACAACTAAAAATAAATCAAGGTTTCCCCAAAGTAGGATGCAAAAAACTTCACATGCCTTTAACCCTTTGGTGCTGGTCATCTTAGCTGAATTACATTTTCCCTTTAGCAGCTGATAAATTCTGAGGTGTAAAGTAAGCATTATTAATTTTGTGTATCAAATAGAATGGTATTGGGATAGGGAAAAATTTTTTAAATTTACATGCAAATAAATAAAGCAAATAAATACCAAAGCAAAGATGAAACTGCACAGTCTGCAGATTGGGAAATAGTCACATGATCATAACTTTCATTTGTTATTTCTTCCCCTATTGCATTTCATGTTCCTTTTGCTCTCAGTAAGTACCTCAAATGACCACGTTCCTTGCCTTTTCTCTTCAGAGTCTTATTCCCGATAGTCTAAACTGCGTGCTACTCTGCCTATATTACATTGTTATAGTCTCCCATTAAGTTTTATTATGGGACATAGGAGTGAAAAGAGAACCCAGGGAACTTTCTGTGTTCTAGATGTATTCCTTTCTGACCTCTGGGATAGCATTCACCAAGACTGCTCTTTTTTAGGATCAGTCACTCCAGCTAGGTTGGCAGCCTCATTTTGTTGTTTTGCCCATAGTTTCAGTGGCACGAGGAGCCCAATGTGGCCAAGTGCCACTCTCTGTTTTAACTTTAATGGTGTCGTAGTTGCAGTCTCTGGTGGTGATATTATCCCCTGCAAAACGGCAAGCTGAGCTCAAAGTTGCGGCATAGGAAGACACAGTTTTTACTGGTTCATTAGAACTCAGAGTGAGAAGCCACTATCATCTCACCAACTGAACAGGAAGAAACAAGTGTTGAAAACAAATAGTGGACTGAGGACTAACTTCCAGGTTACAAAACATGGCCCCAGTCAAGGAAATTCCCCTGATCCTAGGGTAGGGAACCTGATGCGCCCAGTTGAATTTCAGAATTGCTGTGGACCAATGATTTCTGTGTGTCTTCTGTCTCTTTTAAAATGTGTCTATTACAGTTATTTTTAAATGTCTGCCTTATAATTATTTTGTCACTCTCCCACTATTGTATGTTGTATAACTTGTTTTTGTAGTTGACAGTTCTATTTTTCAAGAAGATCCTCAGCAAAGGACTGCATATAAATGATCTTATCCCCTCTGGACTTGATACTAATAACAGTTATGGATTTCAAGCTAAATAGTGTTTCTGATAGGCTTTTGTGAGTCTTGAGAGAAGGAAGGTAAACGTGATTCATAGAAGGAGTGCAAATTACTGGAGCACAAAGACAGATTCTGCTTGTCTTTGCACATCTCTGAGCTTCAAGAGACTGAGTTCCACAGACTGCAGCACTAAGACTTCCTTGGCTTCTAGCTCTCTTTAAATTTGACCAATGGGAGTTGCCAACAAGAGATTAAGGAGTAGACAGAAAGCAAGTCTAGAGCTTCATTCTTTCTGCGGTTCTCCTGCTTCAGAGTGCTCTGGCAAATGCTGTGCTCTTTCAGGACTAGAGCTTTTGTTAAGTGAACCTTGCCCTCTTTCTTATTATAGCTAGAGGTTTGTAGTCCCAGGGTACCTCAACATTTATTTTGGGCTCCCCTAACATGACCAATACTTCTGTAAATAGTTACATTCTTACAAAATCTCTTCCAAAAGCTGAGCTGAAGTTGTTTTTTGTTTTTTTTTCCTTTCCTGGAACATGGCTGTTATATCCAGCTTTAAGTATTGTTTATTTTTTTTTAACCACTTACTAGGTGTGGGACCAAGCACGAATTATATAATTATTCTGAACTGAACATCTTCATTTATGAAGTAGAGGTATAGGAGACCATCACATTTATTCTACATCTGTCACAGGCTAGGCATTTCATGTAGGTTTATGCATTTACTCTTTTTTTAGATTAGATTTTTTTTTTTTTTTTTTTGGTGCTGGGGATCGAACTCAGGGCCTTGTGCTTGCAAGGCAATCACTCTAATCACTGAGCTAAATCCCCAGCCCCTATGCATTTACTCTTTATATTAGTTTGTATGAGTTTTCATCGTATATCACCTGTATTCCCAAACCTCTAAAGGTACCTGGAGTATGATAGACGTATGATAGTGTTTACTGAGTGAATGATGCAGGCATGCGATTGGCATCATAGTTATAAAGAAATTGATGCTGAGATATGTCCAGCCACTAGATAAAGATCACAAAACTATTAAGTGACACCATTGGAGTTAGAAGCTAGACAGTCTAATCTTAAAACCTTTGCTCTTTTCAGTAAGTCACTGTTGCTTGCTTGCGTACTTACCCATCCTCATAAAGTTCTGAGAGTCAAAGGGAAAGAAAACATGAAAGCTTGTTATTAATCCTGAAATTTATTTAAATATACCACATCATCATTATTTTTATGAGTATATTTTAGAACTTCTTTCTCACTCTCCTGCCCAAGAGTGCTATGCAGTCATTAAATACAAACTTATTTTTCATGTAAGTATTAATGAAACATAAATAGGAAGGAAGGTTTCTTGCTGGGGGAAAAAGAGAAAATTATTTTGAAGTGTTCTGCTCTTTTATAATACTTTCTCAGCTGCATACTTCTAATGACATGTTTAATTAAAAGATAAATTTCCAATGTTACAATTTAACATTAAAAGGAAAAACCCAGTTTAAGGAAAACAATGGGCAGTGAATCTGGATCTGGCTGGTACTATTCTGAGAGTGTAAGTTTAGAAAGAGCTTGAACTTAGTTCTCTGATTCTCAAGTTACAAGTAAATGGAAGTCATGGAAGTCACAAGAAATTGTTCCTGGGAACTTGAGTAAAGATTGAGGTTCTGAACCTTGGGACACATTATTGACTGTTTCCCTGATGAAACTTAGGTCTCCTGGGGAGTTGGCAAGATTGGCTGGACCCAAAAGTCAGTGGACTCTTTGAAGAAGAACTGGTTGCAAGAGCCTTTTGGAAGTAATATATGGCATAGTAGCCATACCTCTCCCCCATCCATTGCTTATACATAACTGTAGAAAGTTCGAAGTACATAATGGCACAAAAATGGTGACAAGATAGATTTATCCCTTTAGGCAATGTCCTTGGCTGTGAAATTCCTTTTCTTCTTTGCTGGGGTCCAACTTTACTTACCTGCTTGTAGTTCTACAATTTCAGAGACATAGAATTCCATTTATTATTTGTTCAATAGTTGAAGCAAAACAGGAAAGAAAGTGTGATTAAAAAAATTAAATTCGTTTTAGTAAACACATGCATCTGAATCTGTTTAGTTCTTCTATGTGTTTGCTCTAAGAAGCTGAGGCCTCATCTCAATGGTGATGATTGTGCGAACTGCATTCAGGTCTGAAATACATGAAGTAATCATCAAAATCATCCCGATGGTTACTGGAATCTTTTCTTACAGCTACAAAATGGATTTCAGACACTCAGCCTCAATAACTGTTAATTCATTCTTTCTCATACCCAATAAATATTTATTCGGCACTTAGTAATATGTCAGGAATTGCTCCTGTCATTGCGTCTTGAAGCAGTATTACAGTCAAGACACTTGAGGAGCTCCTGGGTTAGTAGAACAGATGAATATACATCAATAATCAAAGATGGAAATGTGTGGAGGAAGGTTAAGTGCAAAGTGCTCTGAAAGGAACACTCCAGCATCCTGGAGAATCAAGGATGTGTAACAATAGAAAACGCTCAAGCTGAGTTTTGAAGGACACTCGGGAGTAATCCAGGTAAGTAGATTGGAAAATCAAAAGCAGCATAAGCAAAGAATTTGGGTGAGAGAAGGTAGTTTATTCATCAAGCAATAGTTCTTTACGTCTGGAGCATAAATAAGGTGCTTTAAAGCCAGGGGAGCATCCAAGAATTATGTCAAGGGCTTCACGATTTGAGGGACACTTGTGGCCAAGTGTTCCTTAGATTTGGTCTCCTTAGAGAAGAATCAGAGACTACAGAGGGACTGGTGTGTTTTCCTACTTTTCTAGAAAGTTTGGGAAAATTCTTCTACTGTCCCACATTTTAATTGTATAAAGCCAGTGCTGAGAATTCAAGAAAACTCTGTGCTTCTTGCGTTGTGTTTTCCACCTGCATCACCTCTTATGATAATGAGGGTGAAGAATGAGTCCTCGTGGGCGAGTCTTGAGTGATGACTTAGTGACAGCTGCGTGTTATCTGATCATCTGCTGTCACTGTCACGTTGAGATCCACCGCTGGTGAACACATCCTTCGCATCATCTGCATCTAATTCCCCTAGTGACATCTGAGACCGCTTTATCTCTCTAAAACTTAGTGGCTTCGGTGACCAACTTTTCTATGATCCAGAGTCTCTCATGGTGAACTTCAGTTCCTTCAATTTTCCTAGCAACCTCCCAGCAAAAAAGGACGGTCCTCTTCCAAGCTTATTCAAGAGCACCATAAGCACAAGTTCCTTGGCAGAATCCAGTTCTGTGAGGCTGTATATATCTTGCTATCGATTTGCTTTTGCTATTTCCTCTTCTTTTACAGGACAAACCTGATTAGGCCTGGCCCAACCTTTTTGATCAACTTAATGTTGACTGACTTGTGTGCTAATCATAGGAGCAATATTCCACTCACATTCCTGGGGAACCACCTCTGTCAACAGCACAGTCAGCCATGGTGGTTGAGAAAATAGAGAGCTTTGTACTGACAATTAAATATGCTGGCTGGAATGGATGTAAGCACTTTTGCTCACAACTGCTTGGCAAGGAGTTGACTTGTGGCCCAGCCAAACACATGGCCACCAGGAAGTGCCTAGAAAGTAGGCAATTAGAAATACTTAAAGGCAATTCTACAGACTGTTACAGAGGGTAGACTTTATCTGTCAATTCTGCATCCCTAAGTCTTAGTGTGATTGAAGTGCTGAATATGGACGTAAGAAAGAGCATTTTCAAGGACAGTCTTTTCCTCTTTTGCCATCTTGAAACTCAGAAAAAAATGACAGTTCATTCATTTATATTTTCATGACCATTTTGCATTTATTGCTGGCTTGACAAAAGCATTGCTATCAAGATGAAGAAAAGCAAAACCCACATTTTAGAAATCAGTGAGCATAAAACTATTTCAGTGCTGTCATGCTTACATCTGACCATGGATCTCTAGGATACGTACAATCCTGACCAATATTCTTTAGTCTGCAGAGGTATGGAGGAGACTTCTCTTTGCCTATGTGGTCCCCCAAAACAGACTCTAAAATATGATTAGGCAGGGGGCATTATGCGAGTTAAATATTCATAGCAACAATTTTCATTATCCTTGTAAAAATGTCCTTGAAGAAGCAAATTCCAAACATCCCCTATGTTGTATAGAGTATTTTTACATCTTATTGTCAGTGTGGCACAGACAAACTCCAAGCAGTTCATTCAAGCAGCCAGGGCACTGGGGCGATGCACTTGGGAGGAGCCACAGCCTCAGCCTCAGCCTTACTGAGGTTCTATCAGCCTTTCCCCAAACTCCTGATTTAAAATAGAACAGTGTAGTTAGTCCGCTGTTTTTTTCCGCTAAAATATATCTAAAGAATAGTTACTAATAACTTCACCTTGTACACTAGAAAGTCTATATGGAATTATGAAATTAATGAGTTTTAGCGTGTTGTAGAGATGGGCAAAATGAAAGAAGATGGAAAAGGTAGTCCCATAAAGTACTGATAGCCGAGGGTCTCAGCGTGTCCTCAGCAAGTCCAATCTCCATCCCATGAAAGGAGGGTCTGGCAGGAAGATGGGAAAAGGGGTAAGGCATTGAGAAAACCTGGCTGGCTAGAGTGGCTCCCTTGCTACAGAAGTTGCAGAAGATAATGTCACACCCTTAGTCCCAGATGACACCAGAAGAAGGAACTCTGAAGCATTCACATTCTTAAGCTTTAGAGATCTCTGATCCAGGCTAAGTAGCAGAGAGAGATGAGTCAGTAAGAAGCAGGGCCTCCTGGTAACACAAACCTAGCAGAATGAACTATACTTAAAATTCACGGGGTAGGTGCTCCCTCAACGCTGCAGTGAGAAGGACAAACCACGTGTGGGGAGGCTGACACAATTGATGTACAGATATAGGCAGAGCAAAAAGGCCATGGCCGCAGAGGAAACCAGTGTGGGAGGAGGGTTCAGCAACGTGGCAAGGAACAGGGATGGCAGCCAGCCGCTAAGAGGAGTGGGAAGAGAAACAGAAACCACATAAAGACCTGGGGTTAACACTAAGAGGATGGTCAACGGGCATGCCACGGGACCTGGGTTCAGACTGAAGGAGATCCAGAGGCGTATTCTGCAATAACACACTTCCGTTGCTCCATTCAAAAAGTCTGGCATTCTTTTCCTTTTTTTAATCCATAAAACTAACAAGCAGTTTCTAAAATGATTCTAGTATAAAAACATTTTTACTAGGATGGCTGAATCAGTGAATATCATCTTAATATTTATCCCATATGGAGAAAAGCCCTGAGGAGCCAGCAAGGACCAGATCGGGAAGGGCTCACATTGTGATTTAAGACTGCACTGTTCTTCTGTTGTCTGCACTGAGTCAGAACCCTCCCTGCTCATTCTTTTCACCACTCCTGGAGTTGCTGCTGAGCAAGAAGGTTACCCTGACCTATGCCTGGAAGGTTGTCACACTCCCCAAACAAACACATTCAGACCTGTCTCTATTGGGAACCAAGACACTGAGAATGGGGACTGTAGTAGTTACTTTTCTAAAGTCAGTGGTTTGTAAGAGAGTAAGAGAGCAGATTTAATACAGGACAAGCCCAAATTTCAACATTCACACACACAAGCCAAATGCAGGAAGAGTACAGAACATCTGTCTATACACTGGAGACCCAAAAGATCCAATCAAGGGCTGGGAGCCCATGGCACTGTCCCGTGTACTTCTGTGTCTGCAATAAAAGGCTGAAGAAATCTATACTGGAATCAGGATATGAATGCTCACGGTGGAGATGAAGACTAGAAGTCCCCTGAAGTGAACAGCAGCCATCCTCTACAACAGCAGGCCCCGAGCTCCTGCAATGAGAACAGCTGAGTTTGCTTTGGGAGAACCAGCCGCTTCTGGGAAACATCCAGCGCCTATCTTCTGCTCCCATTCTCCTTTGTGTTGTGTCAGCAACAATCCTCAGGTGGATCCTCTATGCCCAGAACTGCAGCAGCTCAGTTCAGCTGAGTGTTCCTGCTCAAGCTGACCGCAGTGAGTCCACCAGAGGGACCATGCCACCAAGAATTATTTAATATGAAAGTCGGAAAGTGGATGTCTGTAGGCGGTTAATAGTTAACTTTTTTCTTTGCAAAAGTACATCTTCATCTGTAACTGTAACTGTGTTTTCCTTTAAGCCTGCCAATCTTGTGGTTATACCAGGCTAGAGCTCCAAGTGTCCCTCAGGTCTGCAACATCAGAGCACTCTATCCCTTTCATGATTGCATTTATAAAGCTCATCCCAGGGCTGATCCATTTTCTGTAACATGATTTATCTTTGATAGATTCATATTGCTCCTTGCTCCTGGGTCTATCCTCCCAGTGCTATCAAAGCTCCCCTAGGCTCCTCTGGTGCTGGATCAGAACTTTCTCATCAGTCACTGTTGGCACCCTTCAGCTGGTGTATTTGGGAAGTCTCTGGGGTCTTCATCTCAGCTCCTCCAAGGCAGCGGGGGCCTTCCTCACTGCTGGGAAATCCCGTATCCCCTCTGGAGTCAGATGGAAGACAAAGAGAAGGTAGCACCGGGGAAGATGGCCAGTGCACCACCAAACGTTGTGCTCCAGGGGAAGAATATACTAAACTTACTTTATAGAGAGAAACAGATTAGGTCATGTGGCCCAAGCTTCTCCTCTTACAAAAAGGCTCATGGATTGGTCAAATCACAGCACGGACTAGACTGGGCTTCCCCCATTCATATGTCAAAGTTCTAACCTCAAGCGTCACTGTACTTTGAGATAAAGTCTATAAAGAATTAATAAAGATTAAATAGGGCCCTAATCTGATAGGGCTGGTGTCCATTTGATAAGAGACTGAGACATGAGCGTCAGCCTGTCTCTCCTCGCTCTCAGCACAGAGGAAAGTCCGTGAAAGGGATACAGCAAGACTGCGGGTGTCAAGAAGCCAGGAAGAGGGTCCTCACTGGAAACCAATAATGGCAGCGTCTTGATCCTGGACTTCTAGTCTCCAGAACTGTGAGAAAACAGATTTCTGGAGTCAAGCCACCCACGATGACAGCCCAAGCTACCAATCGCAGTCACACAGTGTGTGTGTGTGTGTGACATTTGGTCAAATGATCTGCCCACTTAACAGTCCAAGGGGCAATGAGCAGTGGAAGATATTGGCTATCTACAGAAGAAGGGAGACAGAGAGAGGGAGAGAGGGGGGCACATAGCAGAAAGAAAAAGAGAAAATAAGAACAGAGAATGAATGAGAGAACAATACAGAGACAGGAAAAAAAAAACAAATCAGAAGGATTAAGCTTGATTTTAGGTTTGCAATAATTATATACGTATTTTTTATATCCCTACTATGAAGGCTATATAGATAAAGAGGGTCGAATGGTTTTATTGAATCAGAATTTCAGATCTGGAAGGAAACTAAGAGCAAAGACATTTGGGGACTAACCTGTACAAAGACATCGCCCAGGGTCCTGTAGTGAGTTTGGCATGTGTATTAGCCAGTCTTCAGTAAAGGAACAGATTTAATATATATAAAGATTTACAGGGTAGGCTTACAACAGCTGCCTATAGAGTTGGGTGTGAAAGAGTGCAAAAGTGTGCTGGAGACATGAAGGATCCAGCTGAAAGTTAAAGGCCTGGAGTTCACTGCAGAGTCCCCTGCGAGTTGGTGTCAGGAAGCAGAAGAGTCTGCGCCGGAAGCCTGGAGGTGGTTATCCAAAGGTGATGGCAAAGACCAGAGCTCTTTTGAAGGAACACAAAAGTCTTCCTTTCCCTTTTTATTTCATCCAGGCTACAAGCCTATTTGTTTGTGCCACTCACCCAGGAGGGGTCTTCCCTCTTCGGTAAATCCATCATCCACACACGGAACTGCACTAAACCAAACAAACACACGACTGGTCACAGTCGACTACCGAGCATACCAGCATCAGTGTGAACAGAGGAGGACTTGTCTCAGGGTCTAGGTTTCTGGAGACACCCTTCTGTCACTGACCCATCCCGCGTCCTGCGTTAGTTACTTTCCTTGTAGCTGGGACAAATACCTGACACTTGCAATTTAAAGGAGCAGAGGTTTATTTTGGTTCATGTTTTAAAGGTTTCAGTACCCGCATAACTGACAGCATGGGGAGAGGGCCTGGGTGGAGGAAAGCTGCTTCCCTCAAGGCATCTGGGAAGCAGAGAAACAGAAGAGAGGAATGCGGGAGGGAGACAGATCCTTCCAGGCCATGTCCCAGTGACTGCACTGAGCATATCATGCCCCCCAGCAGCAGGCCAGCCTTACCATCCCCAAACACAATCACTTTCCAAATACACGGGGCCACTGAGCATATCATGCCCCCCAGCAGCAGGCCAGCCTTACCATCCCCAAACACAATCACTTTCCAAATACACGGGGATCTGGGGGCCGTCAACTCAGGTACACGTTATATATATTTGGAGGGTGGGTGGCGGCAGAGAATGGACTTTGAAATGGACTGGCCTGGGGGCTGATCTCAGTCTTGTACTTTCCCAGATTGTGTTTTCTGATTGTACCTTTACTTATCTGGTTTCTGATTGCTCCTTTCTCTAGACTGAGTACTCTCAGATCTAGAGCTGCACTGATATTTAAATGTGGAAGTTCAAAGTCTGTGAACATGTAGGGAAATGTGCTGGGACTTCACAAAAAATGTAAGATGAAGAGAAAAATAAGAATGTTTCTGTAGCAATGAGATTTAACTGCTGCTTCTTCTTTGCAATCCTACACAAACAATGGACATCAAGTCCTAAACAGTAAGGTATTTTTTTCCTTGATTTCAACTTTATAAACGATTTCTTTTTATAACATCCTGGAGGTGACTTTTATAAAATCTTGGAGAAGCCAAAACCAGCACCATCAGTCTATGGCGATTAGAAGAGCAACCTGGTCTCAGCTCTTGGGGGTAGGTGTGCTTGGCCTTGTAAGCTGTGCCCGGGGTTTGGGATTCATCCTAGATCAACATCCCCGTGGAAGATTCCATATTTGGTACTAACTTCTCAGATGTGAGTTTTATTGTGCACCCCCATGCAGCATGTGTCATGCGCTTCAGCAGGGTAGCAGCTGGGATGGGAGGCCAGTGGAAGACTGCAAATGGATGATTTTCTGATTTCATAACCAGGCAGTGAGTGCATCCTACTTCTCCAGAGCAGTATGGAGGTGCCTGAAAGCTGTGGGCTAGCACGCATCTGGGATTTCTCTGCAGTTCTTTTGTTTCTTACACTTCGATAAATGCTGCTTTGTAAAGTATGGCTTTTATCATGATTGCAACTTCCTAGAAGAGGAGGAGGGGGGAGAGAGAGAGAGAGAGAGAGAGAGAGAGAGAGATCATTCTGACCACTACTTGGAAGCTCCCTTTACATTGAAAAGCTGAAAAACTAATTTAGTACACAGAGTATACAGGAAGTACGTATATAGGAAATCCTGGATATCTTGATGGGAATTTCATTTTGACTGAGTGACGAACAGACTCTCCGGACTCTTATGGAATGGGTGAGGCCTTGGGGCAGCTGGGACCCAGGCACAGATGAATGGATGCTTCCTGTCTGCCACCAACTTCTCCTTCATTCCCCTCCCCGCTTCCTCGTCACGAGAGTGGCAGGTCTCAATCCTTGTCTCTGGAAGGGACTGCCTCTGATGCTAACTTGTTTCCAATTGTGGCTTGGGCTGAGAGCAAAGGGTAGAGTAGGGGAATTAGCTCACAAGATGAGTTTGTATTTTAAAAGTATTTTATCTGGTAAACGTCAGCCCCAGGAAAAATAAGAATAGCCTGCTACTTGCCACCTGGCTAGGTCTGGGCAAGATTCCCCCTTCCTCTCCTGCTTGCGGCAATTCTCTAATGACTGGTCTGTAAAACAGGCATAGTTAGTATTTTACCTGTGTGAGAGCTGCCACATGAATTGAAAGATCTCTTAGAATTCCTTCTAGCGCTGAAACTTGAGAGTCAGAGGAAAAGTTAACATGTTATAGAGCAGTAATTTTCCAAGTGGGGCCCTCAGCATGACCTAGGAACTTATCAAACATGCATGCTTTCAGGCTCCATCTCAAGAATCACTGAATCATTAATTCTGGGTTAGAGCCAAGCAGTCTGTGTTCTAATAAGTTCTCTGGAAATTCTGATACATCCCCTGCTTTGAGAAGCTCTAGTATAGAGCAAGGACCAGACTCCTTAGGTATGGCTGAGTCATCTAAACCCTCAAAGCCTCAGTTTCTTCATCCACAAAAAGTAGGTTATTTTACTTCTTTCAAATGATTTTCATGAGATTTAAAACCCGTAGAACACCTAAAATGCAGTAGGTGCTCAATATATGCTAGCTGAAAGTAATGATTAGAACTATTGTAAAGGAGAATGAAAAAGAAAAAATGGTAAGACTTGGGTGTTCATTTTTTACTTATATAACATCTTTAGCATTATATAAGTGCAATTTGCATGCAAAGCACCACACCCCAGGGCATCATAGAAGCTTTGAAAAATCCAATATTATGCAGACAGTCAGAGATTCTGGCTGCTAAACCAGGCTTAAAAACTAATTTTCCCTTTTTTAAGGATGTGACATTTGCACATTCAACACAGCAGCAATAAATTTAGGCTTTCTTACCACCCCCTGCAGTATACAAGGTTATTATTTTTATCAATAGCCAAGCTATTTCTTTTTTACTATCTTGGAGCTGGTTTTTTAATCCCTTCTGTTGTCCACACTGTAGTTATCAACAGAGTAAACAGCTCATTAGGATAAAACAACAACAACAACAGAAATCTAAAACATTTTTAATGGCAGAAATGTGATTTTGGCATTTAATTAATCTCTAAAAATTACACTTCCATTAATAATTTGGAATAAATCTATGTCAATTAAGAAAGCATTAACAGCAAGGGTTTGGAAATTTAGACTTAAATGTAGCCTGAATTTTGAAGCTGTTTTTATTCTCAAGTAATACAAAGGAAAGGAGTCAGAGCAAACAAAGCATTGCCGCTTCTCCTTAGGGATTCTCTAGATATTTAGAAGGCCTTTTCTCCTCACAGTAGTGTAAGGGACAGAAACCTGAGCCTCATGTGTGAGACCAAAAGGCCCAGAAGGGACCCCATGGTGGTAGGATGGAGCCTGATCAAGTGGCTTCCTCTGTATCTTTTCTTTTGGGTTCCAGCCCTCAAAGTCTTTCTTCTGACACATTTCTATGTCCTTAGGGACAGAGTGTTTCCCTTTAAATCTTAGCTACCAGTGAAGGTTAGAAATGTCTCGCTCTCTCATGACCTATGTAATGATATTTTTTCTCCATTGATTTGATATGAAAATGTGAGGGGAGGGGAAGGGGGGAAGAGGGGGGAAAACCAAGATGTATCATGTACAGGTACAAAATAACCATGTTGATTATGATCATTATGTATGCAATGTACCAATACATGTTCTTGGTAAAAAATAATAAAAAAATTAAAAAAAAAAAAA
>PVJO010008363.1:0-11798 GCA_004026905.1 Hystrix cristata | reverse complement strand
AGAAGTCATGAGAAAGATGATTCTTTCCCCTCTAGGTCAAGGTTATAAAGGCTTGGCTTGAAAAAGACAAAAATGAACATCAAGAAGCCAAGTAGGTATTTGAATGGAAAGAGAAAAAGAGACACTAAAGTCCACTGCTTCATTCAATAAGTATTGATGAAGTGCTTACTATGTAGACAGCCACTGTTCTCCATGGAGTTTACCATCAACTCATCTTTATTTCCCCACTAGTTAATGACAGTATAGACAAACTAAAATAAGAGTAGAGGATTTATTTCTTACCGTTTACTAAAGTATTTCCAAGTGTTAGATTATTTGACCCCAATGACAATAAAGCAAGATATGTTTTCTTACCCTTATTTCAGAAATAATGAAATTGAGATCCCTGAAGTTACAAATGTGCAGATCCAAAGATTCTAACTTCAAATCCAGATGCCAAATTCAATGTCAGTATCTTTTTGCTTTACTCTGAGAATTCCCAGGATAAATAAGTTCTTTCTTGATGTTATGGTCCTCTCAAAGTCTTAAATGTTCATAGGTGGTGCTTTTCAGAGCTGGCTGCATCTAAGGTGTGTGATACTGGATTAAGGGTGTGTGGTACTAAATTAGTCTACTGATTGGAATTACATAGTTCTGAGTGTGGATAATGGAAGGTCCACACTGTGTGTGGGTGGCACTGCTCAAAAGATTTGTAGGCTTGGATGGGATAAAAGGGAAAGGGAATCTTGCTTCACTGCCTCTGCTTGCTGCTTTGCTGCCTTTGCTTGACCTGCCATGGACTGTTTCTCCTCTGCAATGCTTCTCTGCCGTGCCACCCTGCCTTGTAACCAGCTGACTATAGACTAAAACTTCTATAAACTATGAAATGAAATGAACCCTTTCTCCTTTAACTTGTGGGTATTGAGTGAGTATTTTGTCTCAGTAATGAGAAAAGTAACTAAGACACTTGGGTATACTCAGAATGTCGGAGGACAAGTTTATACTTTTCCACTTATTATAGGAAACACTGTAGCTCTATGTGTGAACCTTACTCATTGGCCATATATTGCTGTAAGAGAAGTAATAAAATAGAAATCAAGACTTATTATTTTATTTAAAAAGTTCAAGAAGCATCTGCTAAGTGGCAGATACTGTCACTTTTATTTCAGAGATACAATGAGTACAGGTAGAATGGAATCTATACCTCAATTTCAATTAGGTAAGACTGGGACAGCACATACTATGTTCATGGATGCATAGGTGTGAAATTCAATGTAGACATCAGAGTGGATGCTTAGATACTGAAGGGGAAGGACAGGTGGGAAAGATGATGGGGTTATATAAACAAATCCAAGTAAAGTGATGCTTGGATTGATGCTGATGCTAAACCACAACTTGAGACAATTGAACAAAGTAACATCCAATTGATGAGCCCCTGAAGTCCAGAAAAGCCAAGATGAATAATATAATTCCCCTGCCTTTGAGGAATTCATAGACTCCCGGGTGGGAATCCACAAATCCACAAATACTTGCAGTATGTGGAATCATCATTAGGATCTGAGTCCCATGTTTTAAGGAAATGCTTTCTTAGGAGTGCAGCTTGGGGGCGGGGCTGCTTCTGTGCTGGGGTGGATTTGTTTGCTGTTGGCACTGTTGGGCCTATTAAATGGAAGTTGCAAACTCATGAGGTTGAAGTGTGAATATGCTCCCACTCTTGGCTGTGCTGTGGATTCAGGAGGACGGCTGGCAGTCCCTGCTATTCTTGGCTGCAGGGACTCTCTCCTACACAAAACCTCCAGAGGAACATCATGTTCTGGCACATTGTAAACGAAGGCAAGAGAGCATTTAACAGCACCCAAGACTCAAATAACTTTCTTTTGTACATAAGCAGATCGTCAGAGTAGGACGAAGATAGAAGGGAGCCAAACCTCCATCCCATCCAATATATATCTGTGAGAGACGAAGTCTTGGTAAGGGAGATCATTTGAAAAAAGATAGGAAAATGTTTTTGTCTTTTTTCTCCTGGAGATTTCAGTGGCTCTATGTTATCAACAGTTCTTGTGCTCTTCTCTTCTTTTGTATGTCTCTATCTTGGAATTTGTCTGTGTTTCTCTGATTCGTTCTGTGACTTGTGACTCTGTTTTCTTTCTATTTCTTTCTAGCTCTGTAGTTCTCTCACTTATCTCTCCATTGCCTCTGTTTCCCTCTCTCTCTCTCTCTCTGTGTGTGTGTATGTGTGTGTCTTTGTTTTTCCATTTTAATTTTACTCTCTTCCCTGGTCTCACACTCAGGCTTTCCCTGCCTGTGTTCTGTATGTCTCTCTGGCTCCCTGAATCTCTCAGCCTCTGTGCCTATCTGACCATCTCATCATTTTCTGCCTTGCTCCTCCTCATCTCTTTCAATCATTTCTTCACACCTGTTCTCCTCTCTTAGTTGCTTGAAGATTCTTCAGAAAGTCTGAACAGTGGACATCTAGGTCCAGGAAGATTGGGAAGTAGTGATATCATTTTATGAAAAATTATGGTTCAGAATTCTGGGTATTCCATGGGATTTCTTTTCATGCCCCTCACTCCATGACTTTTAACAATTCAGTCACGTTATCTCCCTGCATCTGTGTCCCATAATTTGAAAATGGCAGAGCTGAAAGTATCTTTAGACTGTGTAAGGGTTCCCTTCACCTCTCACATGGAGAAACGGAGATGTAAGGGAGTAACTTGTTCAAGGGCACAAAGCTAAATTACCTCAGAGTCAAGATTGGATTAGATGTTATTGTTCAATGATAACAATGATAGTTATCATAACAATGATAGTTCAAAGTTCAAGGAAATAGTTACCTCATCCAGATATGTATCAATCAACCAGCAAATGTTGACTGACACTCTAGGTTGAGGATAGTGGATGGAATGCATGACGTCTACTCTTGGAGGCCTACAATTTATGTTATAAAGCTGTGTGACTCAGTGATCAGGGACTCGAGTGTTTGGATCAGGAATGTTCCCTAAAGGCCCTGTGTTAAAGTGCTGGTCTCCAGTTTGACATTATTGAGAGGTATAGGAACTGAAGAGGTAGAGCTTAGTGGATAGAGTTAGCTAATTAGGAGTGTAAACTTGAAAATCATATTAGACCCTGGATTTTCCCTTCCTTTCTTTTTTACCTCCTGGACACTGTGAGGTAGGCATTCGCTCTACCAGGTGCTCCCAGCTGCGATATGCTGCCTAACCACAGGCTGAAAGCTATATGAACAAATAACCACAGAGTAAACCCTCCAACAGTGTAAAGCAAAAGAAACTTTTCTTGTTTTTTAATTGATTACCTCAGATATTGTCTTGAAGTAATGAAAAACTGATTAGTATAAAGGCTTATAAATGACAAACTCTTGTTTTTCCTTCCTGGATTTAGAACCAATTAAGAAAGTAACACATGAGGTGAGAGCAGATTGTACTGTAAGTTTTAATACTAGTAAAAAATTGGCTAATGTGGCTTTAGAACTACAGGCAAAAAAATAAAATAAAATAATACTGGTGAACGTTTTCAGCCTCAAGTCTCAATTATAGGTTGTTTCACTTGAGAGGAAGTTTAGGTCAATGTGACAGACAGAGTGGGCATATGAGATCGACATCTCATAGCAGATCTGCATGGCAGGGAAATGGTGGAATGAATCCTCAAGACTCGTGGATTTTTAGTAGGTGAGGAATACCAGGAGGGCACTGTGGGCCAGTAGAGATTAAACTCTTCCTTTGACCTGAAGGGAGATAAGCGAGGGAAGATCCCACAGAGAATTATGAGGTTAGGGGAAACTGGCAGACCATGAAGCTCCCCCTAGCTCTTCCTTAGGCCTCTCTAATTATTTTAGTTTTCTTAATCTATTGAACTTGACCACTATTCCTGTGGGAAATAAATAGCATAAAAGGAGAGTGTGTTTACCATCTTCCTGGACCACTTCTGTAATGTATGCATTCTCCATGGGGATAATACCACCCTGAAGAATGATTCTCCAGGTGTTGAAAATGAAAAACTCTAAGTATTATAATAGTTTGCAGCCTCCAAAGCTTGGTTCTACCTGACATTATGATAGACATTACATCTGTGGCATTAGAATTCTGTGGGTCGGGGCTGGGGATTTAGCTCAGTGGTTAGAGTGCTTGCCTTGCAATCAGAAGGCCCTGAGTTCGATCCCCATCCCCAGCACTAAAAAAAATAAAATAAAATTCTTAAAAAAAAAAAAAAGAATTCTGTGGGTCATGTACGACACACACACGAAAGATCTAAAAATCCCCCAGAGGATAATGCTACTAATAAGAATCTATTTGTTATTGAGCTGGCTCAGAAGGATGATAATGAATGAAAGAGAAAATAAGAAAATTCCCCTAATACTAAACTTGGCTGATACTGTTACTCTCCTCGAATCACAAGTGGTTCATTTCTTGCCTTTTTAATTGTCAGCCCAAAATGGAAGACACCCATATCCATCCAAACATGCAAAAATCTCCAGCTGTAATAATTTAAGAGAAGAAAAGAACTTGTTTAAGAAATGGGTTAAACTGCCAGAAGTTTAGCTGAGCCTTTTGGGATGGAGGCGGGCACTGTAGAGGAAAATGGTACCCTGGCAGATGTACCCCGTCAGTGTCGGATGCTGCTGCAGTAAGAAATACAATTCAAGGACTGGAGATTTTAAAGCCTGGCGAAGGAGCAGGCCTGGGGCTAGGGTCAGGTGAATGAGGTGCTCAGGGTACCAAATGTAAGTCCCTGGCCCTGGCATGACATGAGCTGGCGCCACCTTAATGTTGCCCTCACAGCACACCTGAGTCCTGGCCTCTAGGTTGCCCATGGTGGGGCTCTTGGCCTTTATAAACCTTCTAAAGCTCAGCATCTGACAGCTTTGCCAAATCTTTTGGTTCAAGAACACTCTGAGGCTGCTTTTTCAGCTAGGCAAATGTGCACACCAGAAGAACATTTCCCCCTGGGTTTAGCCTAGATAATTCCACAGCAAGGAAACATTGTCTATTTACAGCGGCCAGTAGGGTCTTCACCAGAAAGTTTCCATCTGCAGGGTAACCGTAACCTGGGGGCTTAAACAAAAGTGCTGCCCCTTTCCACATTATCATTCCCATTGCGTGGGGATGGAGTGGAGAGGTCAAGATAGGCTCAGCTCCTTTTGATGCAGCCAGGACTGGAATCCACATCTAAATCACCTGCTGTAAAATAAGAATGCATTAGGTACCCAATAGAGAAACCAGCTAATACCACAAAGTAGTGGTGAGTGTGGAAAGAAAGACGTGGAAATACTCCCTCTCCATGTACAATGGAGTGTCATTTGTGTCTGGGCTCTTCTGCCCTGAAAGATGCAGGAGGAGGCGCGCGCGCATGTGTGTGTGTGTGTGTGCGTGCTCACGCAAGCACGTGCTCAGCATGCATGTGAGTGGGTGAAGGTGATTTGACTTAATTATATTTCCCATTCATGCAGACAGAGGAAAACAGAAATTAACTTCTATTATTGCACTAATTCCACCCCTTCATCTGAATTTTCAGGATGACGTTTTTGAATATGTATCCTTTATCTGCAGTAGCCGTAATTGCAGGGGCCGATCCCTTGAGAGCCGTGTTTAGTGCAGCCTTCACAACATGTTCCTTTGCCAATTAGCATGTTTTAGCAAACAGCAACAATCCTGAGAACTACAACCACTGGGTTTACCCTTTAGAATTTGAATGAAATGAGTAGGAAATTATTTTGGGCACATGGCAATGCAGACCTTCCAATGAAGTGACTGGAGAGTGGGGACCTCTGGCTGATGACCCAGTTGTATGATGCCCATCTTCAGTCAGTACTCACTGTGTGTTTTGTACCTTCTTACATAGTACCATCACTCTGTTCATCTTTCAGCTCCCAGAATGCCCAGAGCATTCAGTCAGGGTCTCTTAGGCTCAGCTGTCCTTCCGATTTTAGAATTTCTTCCCTGACAAGATTATTTGGTTGATCTTTGTGTTTCTGATCTGTAAAAGTGGGAAAATAATGATCCTTAACTGCTTGGGTCGTGAAAGGACTAAAAGAGTTAGTACGTTGTCTGTCTCCTTGGTTGTGCAGAAGCTTTTCAATTTGATCTAAGATTACTGTCTGTGTTTTGGGGGTCATATCCAAAAAACTGTTACCCAGTAAAAAGTCATTAGAGGTTCCTTGTTTTTTTTTTTTTCCTGATAGTTTTAGGTTTAAACCTTTTATCCTTTTTGAGTTGATTTTTGTCTATGATATGAGGCAAGAATTTAATTTCATTCTTTTGCATGTCTATATTCCAACTATCTCAATATCACTTATTGGAGACTGTCCATTTACTGTTATGTGTTCTTGGCATCTTTGTCTCTTTTTGAAAAACCAATGGACTCTAAGAGCCAGGATTATTTCTTGGCTCCATATTTGGTTCCATTGGTCTATGTTTTTATGTCAATATCATGTTGTTTTGATTATCATAATTTGCAGTATATTTTGAAGTCAGGAAATAATCAAAAGAAGAAAAATGCGATCTATATGATGGAAGAAAATATTCATAAACCATAAATTTTATAAGGGTTTAATATCCAAAATGTATAAGTAACTCAACTAAAAAGTGAAAAAAAACCCCAAAACAAAACAACCCAACCTGATTAGAAAATGGGCCATAGACTTAAATAAATACATCTCAATGACATAAAGATGGGCAATATATTTATGAAAAATGCTGACCATCATTAGTGATTAGGGAGATGCAAATTAAAACCATAATGAGCTATCACCTCTCCCCTCCTCTCTTTCCCTCTCTTGGCCCTTCCTTTTCTTTTGGTACTAGCGATTGATCTCAGAACCTTCACAGTGAGCTATATCCCCAATCCTTTTTAGTTTTTATTTTGAAACAAGGTCTTTCTAAGTTTCTAAGTTGCCCAGGCTGGGCTCAAATTTACAATATTTCTGCCTCAGCCTCCCCGAGTGCTGGAATTATAGGCATGCACCACTGAGCCTGGCTCATTGACCCTCGTTTGGAGGTAGCACTCCATCAGATGATTACATGCTCTTGGCCTGTGTAGGCAAAGCGATGGGTGAAGCCATGAGAAGCTAGTGATGAGAGTTAACCCTTTACTGGTCCCTGAGCAAGACACACATTTTCTTTTCTTATGGCTGAGCAATTTGTCTTACAGCTCCTCCACCTGGCTCTTGCTCACCCTTCAGCTCAGATGCCTCTTCTTTAAAAATTTTCCCTACTTCCTCAAGTCCTAGTTGTGTAACTCTGACTCTGCTTCTGGGGCTCCCCCGTTTCCCTAGCACTGCCAAACACAGTCTAGGGAAATTTATTTCCCAACCTCTCTAGAATGTCCTGCTCTTTGCGAACCTGGGACTGACCACTACAGGGCCTGGTGCATCACAATATTTCAGCAGTTCAATGGTTATTTTTTAGGTGAGATCTCTTAATTAATCCACTTCCTCTGTCTGGACACTGAAAGACAATAAAGGTCCAATTCTGAGGTAAAATGAGGAGGAAAAGAGGTGAAGGTGATGGAAAAGCAAGCACAAAGCCCTGGGGTGAGGGCCAAAAGTGTGTTTGACAAAGAAGCACAAGAACACAGCAAATCCAAGGGGCGATGAGAAGAGAGGAGGGCATCAGGAGGGAAGGCAGGCAGGGCCCCATGGAGCACAGGAAGGGCCCACGGTATTTTATAACTGTGGTGGGAACCCTCAGGGAATGCTGTGATGAAGGACTCATAGTCTGATTTGTTTTAAAAAGATCACTGGCTGCTGAATAGAATCAAGCACAGGACAATAATGGCAGCTGGGGTACTCTGGTAATTCTGTTTCTATTTGGAGCCTTGGAATTGGTGTGTGACTATTAATCTGAAAAACAACAATAGGAACGTTTAAAATAAAATGGCTTATTTTCAACATTTTTGGAAACTGGAAAGCTCCTTGGTTGTACTTCTTCGGACTGGAAATTATGGTGTTTTATTACAAATTTTTTCTTGAGTAGGTATAATTTTCTTTATTACAAAAGCAATATCGAAGAAATGAAAAAATTTGAAAAAAGGAAGAAAACAGTTTATCTCTCCATCTCAGAAAATAAGTCTTTTTCTTTTAAGTTCTGTTATAGTTCCAGCTCATGAACTTAATGAGTTGGGTTAAAGTTATAACGATGGTGGTGTGTAGTGTACGGAATCTCTCTTGCACATCACTGATGTCACAAGTGTTTTCCATGTGTCATATAAGTGCTCGAGTCAATATTTGTCATAGAATAAGCAATAAATGTTAAGATAGTGGCCTTCTTTCGACCACACATCCTTTCCATCTACTTCTATTATTGTAATAGAATAAGTCTTGTTAGTGATTATTTTTTAAAATTTCTAGGGATTTTGGTAAGTGAACAATCTGTTTAAGAAAATCTTTACACTCTGTCAGATATTCACACAATTTATGTATTCTTTCAAGCTTATTAAATTTATCGCTTAATTAAAATTGATTGCATTTATAGCTTTTTTCTTTTAGGTTCTTACCCTCATACACCAGTCTGTAAAGAATATTTTTCTAAAACAAAAGTCCCCTTATCCTCAGAAAATTATTGCACAGAATGAATCCCTCCCTCTGTCTCTCTCATCTATTTCACATGGACTTATGCATATACTTAAGCGTGTAAATGTGATATGTATGAAGGACTTATGCATATAGTTAAGCATGTAAATGTGATATGTATGACCAAAAAGAATTTTACTTTCCCCTCACCACTGAGAGACAACCCTAGAAAGCCTAGAGTTCCTTAAGAAAGCTGGACATTTCTGCTTTAGGATAAATAAATGGGATACAATTTTGAGTAAAATATTACAAACATTTCTTGAATTCTCTATATGTCTCTCAATGTTGTACTTTTTTTTTAAAGGTTGGAACAATTTGCCTGACTTTCAGAAAAGTATAAGCAGACTGGTTTTCAATCTACCCTCCAGCAGTGGGTGTTGTCACTTTAATACATTTTGTTAATATGGTAGGTAGAGTCTGCATTTCACTTTTATTTTGGCTATCTGTATTAGACAGAATTCTGTAGAGAAACAGAACCGATAGGAGATATAGATAGATAGATAGATAGATAGATAGATGGATAGATAGATTATGAAAACTGGCTCATGAGATCAAGGCTGAAAAGTCCCTTGAATTGTTATCTATAAGGTAAAGAATAGGAACACTCTAGTGAAATTCGGTCCAAGTCTGAATCTCTGAAAACCAGGAACTTTGTTGTCCAAGGGCAGGAGGAGATGGAAGATGGATGTGCCGCCTCAAGAAAAGAGAGAAAGAGAATTCACTCTTCCTCCACCTTTCTGTTCTATCAAAACCTACCAAAGATCGGATGATGCATACCCGTATTGGAGAAGGAAAATCTGTTTAACTTAGTTCATTGATTTAAATGTTAATCTCTTCTGGAAAGCCTCTCATAGACACTCAGAAATAATGTTTTAAAAGGCATCTGGGCATCAAGTGATCCATCAAGTAAACAAAATTAGCCACAGTATTATTTTTGAACATGAGGAAAGTTTATCGTTTTATGACAATAAAAGGCTATAATTTAGTGCCTACGCATGACCAAGTGTCTAGATTGTAGTAAATCTGAAATAAATCAAAGCTGTTTGGAGATAGTTGGTCATGGGTTTGGTATTAATTCTCATTTAATGCTCACTCAAACTCTCTGATGGAAATATTATTGTTGAATCTATTTTATGGATGGAGAAAGTGAGGCTCATGGAACAGGAACATTTTCCTCAAGGTCACACGTTTTCCTCAAGGTCATAGAGCAAGGGAAGATGGAGCCAAGCTCGGAAGGAGGATCAGTCAGTCCTCACTGCCAACCACCTTTCCCTCTGCAGAAACTGAATATGCATTGCCTACTTATTTATTAGAAACTTGATGTTTTTCTCACTAATTTGAATTTACTCTTCTTATGCTGCAGGTATGTATTTATTTTCTTGGCATATTTAATACAGCTATTTTTCCCAAGGACTTTTAAAAGATCCATTTAGCAGGAAATATTAAAACCGAGGGAGTCATAAGCTGAGCAAAGTGCAGGTCTAATTTTATTAGTGCACTAGGTGCATGATTGCAAGAAGCCTGAGACATTTTTACAATGTTTACTTATAAAGCTTCCTTGGGTTTTCCAAAAGTGAATGAAATTGACAAAAACCTCACAATAACTCCAAGAGTTGAGAGGTCCCTGTTGATTGCTTGAGGCTCTAAAGTTTCTCAAACACTCCTCGTGTCCTCCTACTAGAACTTCAAGGGGAGGATGATAAATACCATTGTTCAGATGAGGAAAATCAGGCAAAAATGTAAAATAACTTTGCTAACATCAGAGAAATTTCAAGTCGTGAAGGGGGATTAAACATATGTCTGCCAGAGTCCAGAACACACGCTCTGTCTGCCACACTGTTTCAAAGACACCTTTGGTACAGACACTTGGTTAGAGCAAACTGCAGGTCTGTGAGGCTCCAGTGAATTACGCCAGTAAGTGGGATGGAAATCACTGCAAGAGAGAGACTTGCCAGCAGGCTGCATCTTTCCAAGATGGTGGTCGGAGGTGAGTGGAAGCAGAGTTTCCGGAGAAGTTAACTGTCCTTTCATTCTTCTATCCTACTTTCTTCTTTTGTTCCTCCCTACTGCCCCCAACCTGCTTCCCTTTTTTCTTTTCCATCTCCTCTCCCTGCCTTCCTCCTTCCTTCTCTCCCTCCCTCCATCTCTCTCTCCTTCCTTCCTTCCTTCTGCCTCCATTCAACAAAAGTATATTAGATGCATTATAGCAGGTGCTGAAGAAACTGAGATGAAGGGCCCTTGGTCGTTAGAGAACATACACTCAAGCAAGAAAGGCAGTTAATAATGATTGTATGACCGTGTGCTGTTATCTGATAGTTCACATCCATGGAAATACAGGGCTTTGCCAGTGGATGTCTAGTCCTCAAATATTTGGTGAATGAATCTGCAGCTGAGAGTTGGGGCCTCTGAGTCTGAGCGGGAAGAGGGCGACGAAGGAAACTTCCAGGGTAGAGATTCAGCTTGAGCTGTTTTTTGAAGGTGCACAGAGGAGTTACTTTGCAGAAGGACTGAGCAGAGGGAGGTATTCCGTGCCAAGAGGATCTTGGTGAAAACGTCCGGAGTTGTAGTTGCCTGGGGATGTGAAAGCCGTTTGGAAGGGATGATGTGAAAATAAGAGACAGGGGATGCGGCTGGGAAGATTGCAGGGTCCAGAGAAGACTAGGCTAGGGCTGCTGGAATCTCCGTCCTGAAAGAGAAATCTGCGTGCCTTGTGGTCTTGTGATTATTCTTTTTTGCGGACTTCCTGCATCATTCTGAGGACTTCTGAATGGACGAGGACTCTTCTGCAAGCCAGTGACCCCTGTGTTGTGCCGGTCACGTGAGCCAGCCCCACACCCACCGCAGTCGGTAATTTATTGTCGTTTGCAGTGGGAAAGTGGGTTCGCGGAAAGAAATACAGTCTCAGGTTCTCCCCCAGACACGTTTTCAAGGCTGCAGCAGCAGAGGGAGTTTACTCATGGCTTTGCCTCCCAGGAAGTCTGCCATGAGAGTGCGAGTCCTGCAGATAGCACCTCGCTGAGCTGCAGCCTTCGTTCCTTTTCACCCACAGAGGGAGAGGTCAGCTTGTTTGGGAGGGGCCGGAGCACCCTCCACGCCGGCTCTGGCCCTGATGGTCGTGGACCTGCTGTGAGCCTCCGCCAGGATGCTTATCTGGTGTTATTCTGTGAGGAAGAAGCAGTCATACTGGCTATAACTTGCTGGGCATTTCATATGTGCACATTTAATTTTCACAATA
>PVJO010008362.1:0-75824 GCA_004026905.1 Hystrix cristata | reverse complement strand
TGCTAAGGCGTCTGCCCGTCTCGGGGCTGACTGGGAGCCGTGTGGCTGCCGCCACCCCGCGTGCTAACAGTGTCACACTACATCTCACTAGCTCAGAAAAAGATCAAAATTCACGATCTGATTTTCCTGTTGAATATATACCACTTGCACACCACTGTAAAGTCGAGAAATTATAAGTTGAATTACTGTTTGCCGGGGACCACCTGTAATCCACAGGGCCCGTTCCTACTTCCCCTCCAACACAAACCCACCTGTAGGTCAATTTTTGTTATTGAAAATCCTATGACCTGAAAAACTACATATTTTTCCTTTCCTCTATTGTTCTTTATCCTTCTCTATATTGTTCTAGCCCAGACTGATACAATCACTACTCCTTTGTATTTTCTGTACTTTACAAAAAACAATTTGTTCTTATAAGTCTATGGGGCACCATAGGATATAAATGTAAGTAATACAACACATTTTTTTCCCCTTAAAACTAAACACAGCTTTGGCAACTCATGACAAAAATTAAGCCTCCTTATTAACATGAAAAGACTTGTAATAGGAGCTGGCGTAGACACACTGATAGTAGAGAGGCAGCAGATAAAGGACTCAGTAAGCAATAAACTAGGGGGAGGAAGAGAATCCCCAGCGCACCCTCTTAGGTACTGGCAGAAGCAGCCCTCCCATCCCATCACCACCTCCACCTCTGGTCTGTGTAGCACCCTCGCCCACTCCTGTCCATTTCACACCAAGGCTCCCCGGACAGCATAGGCTGGCCTGATGTGCTGTGTCTTCCCTCCTTCTTGTAGAACACCTGGTAGCAAAGCAAATTATCCTCAGCCCACCTGCTGGTTTTACTGCATCCATCCACAAAAATTCAGTTTGAAAGGCCTGCACCTAAGCAGCAGCCCAAGGGTCTGCTGCGAATGCTACTGTTCTAGAGTGGCCGTCACCCTCTGCCGGTGTGCCCAGAACGACGACGATGCTGAGCCCCCAGGAGCAGTGGAGAATCCCCCGAGATCCCTGAGAACCAGGGCAAAGTGCAATGGTGCAAAGATGGCAACTGCTGCCAAAGAAGCCAAGGTTTCGAGTGTGCATAGGGCTTCCCACTTAACTACTAGTAAGGAAACCTATCTGCTATTTCACGCATAGGCACAGATCTGCTTTGGATCCCTTTCTCTCTGTGGCACAGGTGTTAGTAGTAGGGAGAGGATGGTGACATTCCATTGTGGTGAATACCAAGGACTTATCTCATGTAAAGGAGAAGGAAATACACAAAATGAAAATGCAAGGGGCCTTTGTTCACAAAGCAGGAAAAATAGTAAAACACAAAGCTTTCTCTTTTCTCTGCCTTCTCTCTCCTGACCTGCTCGGGCTCTTTTTATTGAGAGTTAATGTCACCCTCCCTCAGAGGGTGGAGAGTGAATACAAGCCCCACAGGTGTCCAGGGCCCTGGCCGTGCCTTGCTGCACACAGGTCGCCAGCTTCCAGGTGGCCTTATCACCACCTCTTGGACAGATGCACCATGTGCTGGACCTGGGTGAGCCAGGAATCCCTTTTTCCCACGGGCCCATCACCCCTACCCGTGACAGACAGGCGGCCGACAGTGTGCTCCAACATACTGTCGGGACACACCAGGGGCTCAGCTTGGGAGGAGGCAAGAGGCTGCCTGCAGGGTCACCTGCCGGATACTCTGCAGAGCTGCCAGTCCAGGCTGGGCTGGCCACTCCCATTTCTATCCTGAGAAACCACTGGGTAGACACCAGCCCTCAGACAGCCCTGTGCGCATGGCCAGGCCCTAGTGGGAATGGAAAGCAGGAGGCGTCACCGAGTCTCGGCAGAGGTGGGGGGTCCAGCATGGTGCCAAGGGGGTGGGCAGCCAAGGAACATCCAGGGAGGTAGGGAGGTGGTAGGACTTCCCGAAAGCCTGAGCTCCAGCCCCTGGGGCCCGCTCCACTGTCCCACTGGGCTCCAGGTATAAAATACAAATTCAAGCCAAAGGATTACAAATTGCTAGGCAGTGATTATAAAGCATTAAACCCCATGGGAGGGTCCCATCTGAGCAAGTGGTGGCAGACAACCGCACTAGTCACAAGCCAATGACGGCATCCCACCAAACCCAGAAGTAAAACACAGACACTAGCCTTCACCTTTTATCATAAAACAGTGCCTCCAACCTGAGTGTATGACAAGAACGGCAAGCCCATTTCATCTCTCAGAGGATGCCCCGGCAGAGAAGGGAGCGGAGTTTTGCACCTGCCCATTCGGCCTCCCTTCCCATGCCCTGCAAGGCAGTCAGCTATGCATGTCCAGAAGCTTCTGAAACTCATCTGCTTGAGCAGCAATTTTATCACACTGCAGAGAACTGATGTAATGAGACACAGGCTGTCTTGACGGTTATAGAAACATCCCCAAACCTAACTTGGCCTAGGGATTTTCTTAAAGTGTCTGAGAGATTAAGAAAGAGAGAGCATCAAGGGCTAATTACTTATTAAGTGGCTCTGGGTTGATGGTTTGTAAAAACTGGGCCATTATCCAAAGTCATTACTTTGATGCAAGAATATAATAATCTGGTCGCTGAAAGCATGTTTCTTACAAACCTTGGCTTCTGGGTCACTGTTGATACTACAAGAATCGTCATCGTCAGCATGAGGGGCATTTCTACAAGGAAAAACAGAAAATTGGTCTTAGAATTCTGTGGCAAACAGTAGTAGCAGAAGCCACACACTCTGGACGTTTCCAGCATCCTACCTGAGTTTCAAAGATGCATAGCGTAGTGTTGCTCCTTCAAACTCTTTTAAACTGGGATCTGGGTTAACTGTGGCTGCATGCAAATCCTAAAGGAAAACAGATCCTTGTTAATGTACAAGAAGGGAGGGAGGTCCTTACATTGCCTCAAATATCAAAGGGGAGAAAAGGCCCCCAGCAGAGGCAAGAGTGTGCAGGCGCTTAGGCAGGAAAAGGCATGCAAGGGCTGCTGGAGGCTGACTTGGTGCACAAATGCCTGTTCTCACAAGACAACAGGGGACCTGGGGCGATCAGCTTCAAGTCATTCACAATGGGGGACATCAAAAAAGGCAACACAAATGTGAGCTGGACGCCCTGAGCAAGAAGCCCCATCACTCCATCCCTGCAGAATGCACGATACTCACAAAGGAGAAAAGTAGATAGCCACAGCCATGCAGAAAGGAACAAAATACCAAATGATCTAAAATCTGACAATATACTTGCCTTCCAAATGTCACTATTAATCTTTCCCCCATTCAGAACAGCAAAATCACTCCATGGCTGTTTCTAGACATACAATTATTCACATAAGGAAAAAGCACATTGATTTAACAGAAAAAAAAAAGGGAAAAAAGAAAAAAAACACACAAGACATGGCTGTTAGCATTGATATTCACAGGATGGGTTAGGGAACAAATTAACTCTAACAGCAACTTGTTAGCTCTAAGACTAGTTATCACCCGACAAAGGGGCAGGAGGAGAGATAGTGCTTCCCTTACTTACCGAAACAAATGACTGAACATTATTAGAAGCAGACAGTGAAATTATTTGCTAAATGTGGTCTTAAAAGCAAATCAAATGCTTCCAAGCATTAAATCCCTACTGTACCTAATTCCATGGGAACTCCCCCCCCATCAAACATGAGGGTTTTCTGGAGGTGGGGTGGAATCAGGGATGACACTATGGAAACTGGGAGAATGTCCTTTGCGAAGGGTACAACGATCTAGCTAAGGACAAGTTACTGTCACTTAAAAAAAAAAAAAGACAATGAGAGGGAGAGAGGGTTAGTAAGAAGAGACTGACATCGACATATTGCTGAACTTTATTTAACCCAGCAAAAAATGGTCCTAAACAATTTAAGGTAAATTGCTCTGACTCATAAGCAGCTCTACTACCTTGTCACACAAGCCTCTTCAGAGATTAATATCTGAGAACAAAATGATTTCCTAGTGGGGATTTAGCTCAGTGGTTATAGTACTTGCCTCGAAAGCACAAGGCCCTGAGTTTGATCCCTAGCACCAAAAAAAAAAAAAAACAATAAAAAAAAGATTTTCGAAACATAATCACAGAACAAAGCATGCAGCCTTTCCTCGAGGGAGAGTTCCTGTCATAGATCTTTGCATCTAAACAACCCCTCTGTCCAAACAAAGCGGGATGCCTTCTCCTTCTACTATGCCAGGGGAATAGTCCAATATTTTTCATCTAATATTTGCAAGAATAAATGGTACTAATAAAACTCAAGGATGGTTTACTGACTTTTTAGCTAAGTGTTTTTCTTTGGTAATAAATCAACAAAGGAAACTTTTCAACTAAGTAACTTTTCAGTGGAAGGGCTTTGAAAATTGGAAGTAAATGCTGACCTAGAACTTTTATTCACAACACTTATTTAATTTTTAAGCTGCTAAGAGCAGAGGAACTGAAGGTCCCATATGTGAAAAGATGCATCTTTTGAATTCCGAGCAATCTGATGAAGGCATCACAAGTTATATCCCTTATCTCTACTTACGAGATAGTTAGTTGGTGAGACTTACTCTTTTCCAGGGACCTGAACTGCAGTGCTCAAAATACAAAAGAACTTAGATCACTATACTTATTTTTTAAAATATTCTCTTTTAATGACTAAAAGGGCAGGAATGCTGCCCAACTCCTTCCCTTGAGCCCCCAAAGCAGGGTCCAGCCTGTTTAATTGGGACGGCTTAGCCTGTTATCTCAGAGGACCTGCGAGCCCGACACGGGTGTGGGGTCTCCGGCATGTGTGTTTTCCTAAGGAAAAGACGTCCTTTGTGTTGTCAGAGAAAAAAGATTTACAGTCCCCACAGTAGGGGTTCTAAATAAGGACTGGTAAGGAAGACTTAAATATCAAGTACAAAATAAATTTTCAAGTTAGAATTTCTTTTTAAAGCAAAAAAATAAGCTGGTGTAGTTCCAAATCATCACTCTCGTTTTTCAGGGAGCAATGTCTGTTTTTCATTTAAGCTGAATTCTGAAAAAGTCTACGAGATAATGACTTAGGGGCACTCGAAGATAACTGTGCCTGGGCAGAAACATTTACAGAAAAAAATCAAAGAAAAGGAGGGTGTCTAAAAAACAAATCTGAAATTAGGAATCATTCAAGAGGGGCTCTGTGTTGAGACTGCAGAGGGCGAAAGAAGAGTATTTTCTAAAAGCAGAGTCCAGAAAAGCTTCAGCCCTTGATGAAAACAGGTCTCTGTGTGCATTCATGTGTGATTTTTTTCACTTTTTTATATATTTGCTCTGTGGACATAGGCGTCTCTGTAAAGTGAAAGCTGATTACAATTTTAGGACTATGTGAAGTCAGCTCTTACATTAAGGGACACAAGTCGGCTGGCCACCTGCCAACAACCACCTTTTACAGATTTAAATAAACAAAGGTCCTACACTGTGATTTTGCAAAACCTTATACTAACATGGGCGCTCCTAGAGAGGTTTCAGTACAGGACTCGGGGAAGGAAAAACAGAAACTGATGTTATGTATGTTATGATTGGGCTACAGACCTTTTCCCTCTCCTGTCTTCAAGAACATTCATTTACAACAAACATGAAAAATTTTCTCCCTACTATGAGTGACCATAATTTTTCTTTTTTTTTTGTAATGAAAGTCAATAAAGGACAAAAACATTTTGTCTTAAAATTTACAGCTACACAGCCTAGTCATCTCATTATTTTTAATAGAATATTTTTTACATTTAGCTAATAATTCTAGCTGATAATTTTTAAAAAAAAACCAAACAATCCACAAGAGAGTCTTGTTGGTTCTACAGAAAAGTGTGTAGCCACCCTGACATGTAGTCTGGGAGTAGGGTGGGAGAGATAAAGGAAGAGACAAAGAGAAAGCAATAAAAGAGGAAAAAGCAGGTGGGGCAATATGCTTCAGGTAAGAAGGCAGCATGGACAGAGGCCATCTTCCCTGGACAACAACCTCCCAACCGGTGACCTCCAGGAGACGAAGCTAAAGCCCCGCACAGTCACGCCATCTTCTGGCGCCGGAGCTGCCGCAGGAACACAGTCTCCTTGTGCTTGTCCTGACCTGGCCCAGCCTGCTGCATCCCATACTTGGAATATGACCATTAGCCTGCTGTAGGAAAGCCCAGCACCTCAGCCCAAGAGGCTGTGTATCTGGTGTGTGTGGCGGGATGGCTCTGCTAGGGTGGGCCCACTACAGGAAGCCATCACATAACCCGGGTTTCTGAGGGCTGCTTCCTCCATATTTCTCCTCTGGGTTCTTGGAAAGCAATTCCACAAATTATACAAAATGATGTATTATCCTGCTGGAAAAGGCTAAGAGCAGAGCCAATCCTTTGACAATGCCAATGACGTGTTCTCAAGGTGTCTCAGGGGCTGGGATAGTCCCCATGGGGGTATTTTCTTTAGGGTATGTTATGCTTTGAACGCACCCTGCAAAAAGCCTGTTAGAAAGAATGTTTGGTGCAGCAGTGTAGGGAGGTGGCGGGATTGAGGGGTTTCTGCCTCATGAATGGATTAATAAAGGACTGAGGCTGCACATTCATTCCCTTCTCTCTCCGCTCCCAGGATGATGTGCCAGGAGGGTCTCTGCTGATGTGGCCCCTTGGGCTTAGAGTTCCCAGCCTTGTGCCTAGAAATTTCTGTTCACCTTGTAGCCTGCTATTGGAGCACAAAACAAGCTTTCTTAGGGTGCTAAGAAAGTGTCTGTGAAGTGGTATAAAAATGCAAAGTAGAAATGGAGAGAGAAGGGCAGGACCCAAAAAGAAGTGGGGAGAGAGGAAAGCACTGGAATATTTTGCAGAGGCCATCATAACATCATCTCTGTGTGCATCTTGGGAGCTACTGCCAGCCGGCACAGCCCGAGGGAGAGCCAGGGTCCCGATCCTCCTGACTCTGCTGTCATCTGCTGTGTGGCCTCAGCTCCCTCATATATCAAACAGACCATGACGTGAGGACACAGCAAGCTAACAGTGGGAGCTCCAGCACAGGCACCTGCTGCCCAGAGGGGTCCTTATCATCTGCTCTTCTTTCCATGCAGAAAGTGTTTGAATCATACTTTTCAACCCTGATTCGTCAAGACTGGAGCCTGAACGAGTGTGGCCTTAATGGAAATGGCAGAAAACTTGGAATTCTGGAAGTTTAGGGAATAAGCAGGCCACATGAATGAATGCTTTATATAGTTATATGTGTGTTTTCCTTCTTTTTAAAACACTGTGTTTTTGGTGGGTGTAACACTATTAGAAGAGTATAGTAGTCTCCCTTATTCATGGTTTTGCTTTCTGCACTTTCAGTTACCTGCATTCATCACAATCTAACAATATTAAATGAGAAATAACAGAAATAAACAATTCACAAGTTTTAAACTGTGCCTTATTCCAAGTACTTTGGTGAAATCTCATGCCATCCTTTCCATCCTCCCAGGGAAATGAGTCACCCCTTTGTCCAGCAGATCCACACTGTACATAATCCCTTCCTGTTAGTAACTCAGCAGCCCTCCTGGTGGTAGGGTCCCCTGCTGTGCTAGTGCAGTACACACCGGTTCAGTACCACCCAGGATTTTAGGCAGCCACTACGGATGTCTGAATGTATCCCCAGCAGATAGCAGAGGACTACTATATAGCATTATGGGTTACCATGCAAACACAATTCAGAGAATTAAAAAAAACAATGATAAATAGACCAACAAAGGCTTGTGGAATTAAATTAGTCGCTGTGACCGGGGGAAATCTGACGCTCTAGTGCTGGTTGTGCTGATGCAGCGAAGCCACTGACAGGTCCTCAGTTACAAGGCTGCCTTCCCCTTCACTCAGCATGCACCTCATGAGTTTCAGCACGTACCGGAACCAGAATCATGTTGTGTCTGAGGATGCAAGAGGAGGGTGCCAGGTCCCAGCCCCCAGGGAGCCTTCTGGGGGAGTCAGACATCCCCAAAGTAATGATGATTTGAAAGGATATGATAGAATCAAGAGTATTCAGAGTACAGGGGTGAAAGCAACAGTTTTGGGGAGACGCTGGGCTGAAGCCAAGGAATTTAAGAGAAAGTGATCCTCTCTGGGGGATCCACTGTCATACTCAGCATACCATCCCCTGGAAAGCTTATGTACGGGGATGTTCCAAGGCTCTTCTCCCACAGCATCTGCCCAGTGCCCTGAGGTGGAACCAGAGCATGCCCAGAAATCCTCCTGGCTGCCATCCCCAGCTCACAGGCCAGGAAATACTGCCCTAGAGTTCACTAGGCCCTTCTCCAAGGTTCTCTCTGGCTCAGACATGTCATGATTACTCAAGTGGGTCCAGAAGGTCAGCAAATGGCCTTTTCTGCTGTCATCTGACATCGAAGTAGACATGGAAATACAGGTTCTGAGGCAGTATGTTCTGCCCCTCCTGGGGAGGCAGCTGCTCGGGGTGCAGAGCTATGAGCACCTCAAGAAGACCAGAGTCATGCGTGACCAGGTTGAGACCCTGGTTCTGAGAAAGTTCACTTGCCCTAGCTCCAGACCCGCTTTTGCCCATACCCTCCTCTCGGGGAACTCCAAAATATCTTCACTTGAAAAGTGTGTAGGATTTGGCCACAAGCCAGAAGTCAGTTGTGAAACTGTTTATGCAGCTCTCTCTTCACTCTCAAATTCAATATCCAAGTAATTTGGAACAAATAAACGGTTTGGGGGGGAGATTACTGTGCGCCAAATTTCAGCGGCAAATTCTTCCTGGGCAGTTTATAAACTTTCAAAAAGACTGCTGGCATGTGCAGGGGAAACATTACCCACTGCGCTTAACACTTCCCGAGTGAACTTTGGAACGTGAAATGTAAAATTTTCAAACTGTAAGGAAGCCTTCAGTCCTAAACTTTTGTGAGTCAACAGATTTGGCAATTATTTATTTGATTTTTTTTTCAAGCCAGCTCAGGAAAAAGCTGAATAAAATATGCATTTCTAACACGACACATTACATGTTTCTTCTCCTTAACATTTCGCTTTCTTTCATGTTTCAAAATTAGTTGAAATAGATTCTATTTAGGGATCAAAGAAATGGTGTTAGAGAAATAATCATTTCTCTTCAGCTGTCACTGGCACCTGAGACACTGTTATTAAGAGAAATCATGTTCTAGAAGGCTTTGCATATTGCATGGCCCACTCCTGGGGGGAGATGAAGAGATTCAAGAGTCTCCAAGCTTCTTGATATACTTTGTGAAGCCTGGAGTGGAGGCTGGGATCAGCAGATCTGAATTCAATGTTGACTCTACCACGGACTAGCTCTGTGATCTAACGCAAGCTCCTTAACCTCCCCGTACCTCGGTGCTGTCAAATGTTTATGGGAACACCTACAGACCCAGGAGCATAAGTGTTTCATGGGTGTAATGCAATAGGCATTACCCTGGCACTGGAAATAGTCCTGTCCTCGTATTGCCCGTGGCTTAGTATACCCCTGGCTATATGGCTGGCTGGGTCTTCCCTCAAATCTCTTACCCTCCACACTGTATTTGCTTATCCCTTTGCTTCTGTAATTTTAATTTATTGCCTTTTAATCTTGGTTCTGCAACTTAACAGGTGGCCTGATGTACGAGTTGGGGGATATACGTATGAAGAAAATAATCAAAAGGTTGATCTGAAGCATAGCTATCCCATCGGTCTATTAAAGGGCTGGACATGAATCACTCTATCCCTGAAACTTCTAGACAGAATCATCTACAAACAGTTCCAGGAGGGATAAGCCTGTGATAACATGAGAGCATGGTTAGCAGGAGGAAAGAGTAATGGAACCAACAGAAGATGGAAATATATACAGTACAAGGCCTGGAGCCAGGGGACCGCATGCAACCCCCCACCCCCGCTCTCTTAACAGCTTCAGGGTGCTTCACACCCTGAGTCTCAGGGACCCCTTTTCGTACATGTGGAATAGAACAGCTGTTATCTCTGCTGTGTGAGAAAATGAAATGATATTTATGAAAATACCCTGAAACAACTTTTTTTTTCAGTGCTGGGAATTGGACCCAGGGCATCATGTGTGCGAGGCAAATTCTCTACCACTAAACTAAACCCCTAATGCAACAAAATTTTAAAAGCAATGAGTAAGCTGAGCAATGGGGATGTGTGAGGATAACACCGAACTCTAAGAGAAAAGAGGAGTTGAGCCTTTCTGAGCCTAGGAAGGGATCCCGAGCAGTGAATGGGCTGGGGGCAGGAAGCAGGCATGGCCAGGCATGGTGGTACATGCCTGTAATCCCAGCACTCAGGAGGCGGAGGCAGGAGGATTGCCACAAGCTTAAGGTTACACAGTTCAAGCCCATCCTGAACTATACAGTGACACATATCTCAAAAAAAAGGAGTGGGGGAGGGAGATGGGGATTTAGCTCAGTGGTGGAGCATGAGGCCCTCAGTTCGATCTCCAGTGCTTCAGAAAAAAAAAGGAAGCAGGTGGCATGAAGGTTGAAGGACAGGCAGGAGTTAGCACCAAGAGGCTTAGGGTCTACGGAGAAACTCTAATACTTGAAAGCCTTACCAAGGGTAGCTGCCCACCTGTGCTGTATTCTTCCCAAGACTTTCTGGAGAAGGTAAGGGAACGGGAAATCTATTTTATCAAGCAAAGAAATAGCAATTTGAGCTCCAAACCTCAGACTGCCATCTTAGGACTCCACCACACCCGTGGCCCAGCCTCAAAAGACAGAAAACAGGAAGACTTCATCCTTCCAAACACGGAGGCCACAGAACCCCTGGGACAGGAGCCGTGCCTCAAAGTTAGTCCAGTCTCCTTACCTCAGGGACAATGGGAGACAGAGCAGGCCCAAACCCCAAAGCCAGAGAAGATGAGTGAGACGAACTCTGGGGGAAAATTCACGAACTCTGAATCCAGTGCCAGCGCGACCTCTGGCCATTGACCTCTCTACACCTCAGCTTCCCCATTTGTAACGTATGGATGCTGGCTCCGGGTGACCCTTTCCTACCCTGGCATTCTCCAGTTGTAAAATACTCAGTGAACACAAAGGATCAGGATAAGGGAAAGAAATTCTAGATGGAGAAAGATCCTAACAGAGACACCAAGAAAAGCAATGCCCAGGTAAGGAGAGCAGGTCTGTGTGGCGTGAGAAGAGAGGCTGGTGTTGGCTGGGTCCCCGCTGCGGTGACCCCTGTGGTACAGGAGGAAGCCCAGGGTGCCTGCAGGCTGGGACAGCACAAGACGCCCCTTAATGCCATGCCCCCGAGGGCTGGGGCTGTGTTCGTTTGTCTTTATCCCCCAGCACATGTAAACCAAGATGAATCAATCACTAAATGGAAATTGCTAAGAAGTAAGAATACTATGCTTCAATATAAACATTATCAAAATCACCCAGTAATAAGCAAAAAAATCCTGTGTATATGGTGCAGTGGTACTGAAGCATACACTTGACTAGAGCAAAGTACAGACCATCTAAGGCCCTGGTCTCCCCAGGAGGGTTTAGCTCACTCTGACCCATCACTTTGAAGACAGAGAGCTAAGGCCAGGACTGGGAAAACAAGATGTGGAAACCGGTAATAGCAGGAATGTTATTTGACTGTAATTTACTGCCTCTCAGAGGAGAATAAGTAAGTCATCAGAGTTAGAACAAGATGCTGTCTACTTTTACAGACAGGAAGGGTGGTACCAGTTGCAAATAAAGACACCCTGCAGGTTAAAGATGCGGTTCAATTGTACTACCTGTTCTCAAAGAGAAGGAGGGGGCTGGGGATTTTGGGGCTATCTAAAGAACAAAAAACCATCATCAGAAAAAGGAAGAAATGCCTGGGTAACAGAGAAACCACTTTTCGTAAAAAAAAAACCAAAAAAACAAAAAAACAACAACAAAAAAAAAAACACCAAAACACTTAATTGTGACTTTTCCCAACTATAATTCTCCTGAATATTCTGTTATCAGGATTTACAAAGGTTCACTGCAAGAATCTTTACAATAATATAGACCATAGTAGAATTTTTTAATGCCTTAATTCTTTATTTAAACATCCAAATTTCTTCCTTGGGGATAGCAGAAATTTATGCTGCTAATTATTTCTAAAATAATGTCACTTCTGCTAAATAAACAGATCCTTTTTAAATAGAAATTAAGCATTTAAGGGCTCTCAAGGGCTATTCTTGCAGACACTTCTCCATGCTAGCACAGGAACCCAAGCTAATAAGATACGTGGTAATTATAACACGCCTGGCCAAGAGACATTCCTCTGCATGTAAATATTTTATTGAGCTAGCACCATGAAATGATACCTGCAGAGTAAATTACTGCCTCTGGGAGCCCTAGGGAATCTTAACCACCTCTCATTAATCAGTCCCTCCTGCTTTCTATACCTAGAACGGTGTTTCAAGAGACCAAAAGTCATTAAAAATGAAAACATCCCCTAAAGATGGACATTAACGCTATTTTACCAAGAGGAAGCATTACTGAGATTTCAAATGCAACATGCATGATAATCAAAAAGCTTACCTCGATGACCTGTTGGGGCGGAAGCCACTAGTCCAAAGAGAAAAGACAAATTACATATATTCTACTAAGCTGGTAAAAAGACATTCCATTTTACCTCATTCTCTGGGGTGGGAGATGGCGTTACAGAACTAAGAGACCCTTTCCTAGAACCCTGAAGATCTGCTGGGATGGAGACAGGCCGCTCCCACTGAGTCGTTCCTGTTGGGATGTGCCAGTAATAGGTACCAGCGATGTCGTTGATTCTTTTCCAGCCAGGTGGAAGATCTGGATCCGTCTGAAATGAGTGATCACTCCAGATATCTGCTGGGAAGTGGGAAAAAGAAAAGATTTTACTAAATGAGGAAAAGAGCGTTCTGATTTCAGTACAATCACCAGATGAACCTTACATGCACGGTCTACATGGGACAAATTTAACCATCCTGTGGATACAAGGTATGGTAAACGGGTAATATAAAAAAAGAAAAAGGGGCTGGGGATTTAGCTCAAGTGGTAGAGTGCTTGTCTAGCAACCGTAAGGCCCTGAGTTTGATCCCCAGCACCCACCACCCAAAAAAGAAAAAGAAAAAACAAACAAACAAACAACAAACAAAAACCCCCCCCAAAACAAGGAAAGAACTAGGAAGGCCAGTTGACACTTGAAAATAGAGACATAAAGACCTTGTTATCAAGTCATCCCACAGCTCCAAGAACCTGAGGAAAAAGCTAGTACATGAACCAAAATCAACTATCCAAGCAAAATTCACACAGTTAGACACAGAACCTACTGGATTTCTTTGTTAATTATTAAGATTTACTGCCTAGCATCATACATCATTCCCAGCTATAGATAATTCCCAGTATAGATAATTTTCTGTAACTGCTGTCTATAAATGAATAGTCTATTTATATCTTTCATGCATTTTAACAATACTTCCCATTTGACTGTAAACATCCACAAAGTAGTAATGTCTCTTCTAATATTCTAGAATTCTAAACTGTACACAGAACATTCCACAGAAAAGCAAACTGGAAAGGTCTTGAAATTCAATAAGGGACCAGACTGATCCTAAAACAGGCCAGAATTGTAATACATGCACAATGATGGCTGTTGAGAGACAACAGAGAATGGTGGAGACTGCAGCAAAAAAGCAAGCATCTACAAAATCCAAAGGCATCTGAGTAGCGCTGTGGGTACCAAATAAAACCCATTCACTGGAAATTTCACCTGGTCCGTATCAATATCTTATCAGTTCACCGAAACACTATTCACTTTTTAAAATCTCACTCTTGAACTTCTTTGAATTGAACATGAAATGGACGAAAGTGCTAGAAAAGAGGGGCAAGAGAAAAAAAATCATACATGCAGAGGTACCAGAGAAGATTCACAAGCTGATGTATCAATGTATCTGGGAAGAAAAACTTAAGCTGAGTTCTGAACTGAGCATCACTTTATTGTGAGGACTGCGCCTTTCCCTATGCGGCTGTATAAAAAGAGGCCAGAACGCTTCCTGCAATTCAAATGAGAACACATGTGGGCCTTGATCTGTGCAAATGTCACTGCATCATGTGAGCAGGCATCACCGAGCTGTTACAGCCACAAGAAGAAACAGGGAAACCAAACAAAGAGGCTGATTAAGAGCACGGGCACAGATGTGCATTCATGCAGTTGTCTGGCATCCCAGCACCCACTTTTCTCATTTCAATCTGCCAGAGGCAAAATTGCCAGTCGTCTCAAATTATGATGAAAATCCCTCCCCAACAGGAAAATTAAGCATGATTCTATAATTTCAAGTTAACTAAATTTTGCAGAAACAACTCTAACTACATGTGTTTATGTTCTGGCTTCCTGTCCCTTTTTTAGGAGGTGGCAGGGTCGTTTTTGGTGCTGTTTTGTTCTCAGCATCTCAGCTGGGACAGGAGAGGTAAAATAGATGGTATAGGAATGAAGTTGGAGAAACTGCTAGCAAGAGGGCTCCTTTGCCCCATTCTATTACTCATACCCAAGGAGTTCTGGGGCTACAGAAAGGGCGTGCAGAAACTCCTAGTTACCATTTCTGCAGTAAAGAGGTCCAAGGCCTGGAATTACACATTTATCCCCAGCATCTTTACTGGTAGGCATTAGCATATACGAAGAACACAGTACAAGTGGGCAGTGAATTTCAAGTTTGGCTGGCTAGGAAGGTACCTTGAGGGACCATAGCCATGAAGGTACCATGAGAAGGACTTCATGCTGGCTGGGGAGGTAACCTGAGGGTAGCATGAGAGGGACTTTGTGCTGGCTGGCAGGAACTGGACTATTCTGTCTTGAACCACACCTATCCTGCTTTTATTTGGTTTTTATGCTAAGTTTATGCTGCGGTTTTGTTGGAATAAAACTTAACAGGGGGTTTATTCTATTGCTAAAAAATAGGTGACGATGACAATGCGAAAGGTGAGAGTATCTATGGAATTACCAACAACCATGTATAGACTCTCTTCCACATCATCCTGCAGTATGTAAGGGTGTAAGCTCTGTGCGGGTGGGCAGATGTTACCTTTGCCTCATTCACCATGTCCCAGGATGGCAGGAAGTCAGTAACATGGATGGATGATGGATGAATGGGTGAATGGATAGATGGGAGGAAGGCAAAAAGGAAGAATGAATATAAATAGGGAGAAATGAATGAATGAACTTGGCACCGAGCAAAAGAAGAATTCTAAAATATCAGTTCTGTGCCTGGCATGGTGGTGTATACCTATGAACTCAGCTACTCTGAAGGCTGAGGCAGGAGGATCACAAGTTCAGTGCCAGCCTGAGCAACTCAAGTGTGATCTTGTCTCAAAGTTTAAAAGTGTTGGGGAAGTAGCTCAGTGGTATAGCACTAGTCTTGCATACCTAAGGCCCTGGCTTCAATCCCCGCCCCCCCATAAGTTTTGTGCAGTTTCACTGCTAACATTTATTTAGGACCAATGTCTACTTCCTTTGATGATTTATGTGACTGTCTTCATGGATAAAAAGAAATACATTAGTCTATATCTGCAGGCTCCACATCTGTGCATTAAACCAGCAGAGGATCAATTATGGTTTTGAAAACTGTATCTGTACTGAACATGAACAAACTTTTCCCATGTTAATATTCCTTAAACAATATAGGTTAGCAACTTTATATATAGCATTTATACTGTATTAGATATTATAAGTACCCTGAAGTATACTGGGGGATGTGTATAACTTGTCTGCAAATGTCCTGCTATTTTTTTTTTTTTATAAGGGACTTGGGCATCCTCAGATTTTTGGTATCCAGAGAATATCAAAGTCCTGGAACCAAGTCCCTGCAGATACCAAGGACAACTGTTTACTATGATAACTTAAAAGGTGTCCTGGGCTAGAAACCAAGATATCTTGAGAGGGATTTTATACTTTTCCTGTACTGAGAGAATCCACAAGATAAAAACAGAAGGTCTCTGGGTCCCATTACATTTTATTTTGTTTAACCTGCTTAGTCTCAATGTTCTTTGTTTTCCTACATAAAACTGTGTACATGTTTAAAGAAGTACTTTAGGTCTTACAGGTCAATACTTGTCAATTGATATGAAATCAGAGAGGAAGCTAAGGGGGCAGGCAGGTAGAATTCCAGGCCCTTCCAGAACTTTTCAACCACAGCAGTACCATTTTAAAGTTATGTGTTACATATTTGTCTTGCTTGTATGACTTTCCTTAAAAACAGGAATCAATTGTTTTTTAAGTTTTTTCGCTTTCGTTTTCTTAAAATAAAGTTTAAAACCATTGCTTAAGCAAGAGTATTGTGGGGCCAAGACACCACAACATCAAGAAGATTGCTACCTGTCAGAAGATTGTTCAAAATACTGCAAAACGGCTTAAGACAGCTGCCCTGAGTGGGTACCACCATGCAGAAGGCATGAGGGAGGCATCAGATCAAACCCAAACAGGCACATCTGAGAACACCAGGTGATGAGAGGAGAAAGCTTCAATCCCTCTGCTTCTCGGACAGCTGACAGCAGGGAGCTCACAGATAGCACAGAAAGAAAATGGCAGCAGGCAGGTTCATGGTAGAAAGGAAATGGCGGCCAGGAGGTTCATGGCCATTCTCATCCTCAGCGCGCAATGAGTGGACTGAGTGCCTGTCCAGCACCCCTTTTGACAGATCTGCTTCAAGTTTTGAGATCGCAGTGTGGTATTCTTAGTTTTTGGTGGGAATATCCTCAATGATCTCCACACAGAAGGGTTTTTTCTTTGGGTGAGCCACTGCACCATGGTTTTCTTGGGAAGTGAGAGCCAGCAAGATCAGTGAACAGCACAGGACTCCATCTCAGTTACCCACTGTCAGACCTGGAACTCAAACCAACTGTTGGGCTACCCCAGGGAAGACTCGTGGAACAGTTAAATTGGAGAAATCCGTAGCAAACCCCCAGGATATTTAAAAACACCTCAAGTCACAATGTAATAGATATCCTTACATAGCCATCAGTGCAGCAAAAATTTAAAAGTACTGCAATTTTAATTATTAGCAGACATTTAAAACAATGAGAACTTGTATACACTGCCAGTAGATGGGTAATTCAGGACAATCACTTTGAACTAGTACAGTAATTAGTAAAACTGAAGGTATCTCTACTCCATGACCAAGCAAGTCCACATGCAGTATACACCCTAGAGGACTGATGTGTGCGCACCAGGTGACACCGGCATACGACTATCATTAAAATAGCCAAGACCTGAAAACAAGCCAGACAACCACTCACAGCAGAAAGAATAAATAAATTACAGCAGAATAAATAAATGACAAAAATGAGCCAAGTACAGCTGCACACAACAATATGTGTGAATTTCACAAATACACCGCTGATGAAACAAAAGAAAACAAAATAGAACATGTGCACTACATTTCCATTCATATCAAGTTCAAGAACTAAATTACATTATTTAGGGACATACACATAGATAGTGAAAGATATAGCAAATCATAAAGAAATACAAGGACACAGCTATAAAAAAATACAGACAAACAAATATCTGAAAGTAGGAGTTGAGTAGAGAGTTGATCAGAGAAGGCTGTATCCAGGTCCTCTGTAGTTTAAGAAATGTTTTCTTTCTTGACTTTGGTGGTGGTGGTGACACAGCTGTTCTCTTTCTAATTATTTCTTAACTATATGTTTATTCCCTCCCTCCCTTTTTCCCTTCCTTTCCCTTCCCTTCCCCTCTTCTTCTCTTTCCTTTTCTTTCCCTTTTTCATTCCTTCTCTCTGTCTCTGTCTCTCTCTCTCTTTGACACACACATGCATACACACACACAATGACAAAGTGAAAAATATTTCATAATTTGGGTCTAGGGCCTTCCGAGAAAAAACAATTCCCCACTAATGAAGGACAGCACATCTTCATACATCGCCGCCATTCACACTCATATCAATCCCAGCTGGAAGTCCAGGCTGGATCCAGGACTGACAGGGCTGAAACCCAAGGGCCATTCTGCGGTCATGACATTATAAAAGCTACTGACAATAAAAGGACGCCAAGGCTGACCAGATATATCACACACCCTTCATGCAGGGACACACAGTATGTCCACAGCTACCCTATGAAGGAGGCGCCGCTGTTAACCTGTTTCTAAGGCTTGGAGAAGACAACTGATGGGTTTAAACCCAAGGAGGTAAACTGTGTCCTCACGCAGGAGCTGATTTTACTTTTTCAGAGACCTAAGGAACAACCACTATGGACAGCATAGGGGAAAAAATAAAATGTATAATACGTAGCAATGAAAACAAAAACAAAGCAAGAATGACTGCAAGTCCAGCACGTACCCTTACCAAGGTCAAGGAGGTATTAAGTGATGGCACCAAGATTCACCAGGAGGCCTGGCCTTGAGCCCCAAGCCACCCTGGTGTTCTGGGCACCACAACGCAGGGACGCTCGCCCTGCAGGCTGCCATGCTCCGTCCTCCTGATGTGCCTCTCCCTGAGGCTGCTCCCATAAAGCAGGCCAGGACTTCAGCTGGCCAGGGCGTGGCCAAGCCCTTGGGCTGGAAGCTTAGAGACCAGATCTACCCTCAGGCACGCTGTCTTTCCTCCCTTCCTCCGAGCCGGAGCCGGAGCCCGAGGATGATGTTTCCTCCCAGTTTCTGCTCTGCTGTTACCACCGCATCTCACTGCAGGTGCTGCCATGTGCTGACCAGAGACAAAGGGTCAGTGGAGGGAGCTGAAAGACACAGGTGTCCTTTCAAGCAGCTCTGCAGCCCTTCTTTGTTTGTGCTTTTGTTGTTGTTGTTGGAGGGAACAGGAAGCAGAGCCTGGAAGTCAGTGAGCAAAAATAGAAAGGCTGAGAGCCTCACAAAGTCTCTCTTGTGCCGGGAGCCTCTTGGGCCAAAAGCAATACTCGGAGTGGGAACAAGGGACCCGTCTGTGAGCAGCAAGAACCCACCCATCGCAGCTACCTCCAGTGCCAGCACTGAGGACCCAGCTCCACCCTGGCTTCCCCCAGGGCCCGGCAGGCTGGAAAGCCTGTGTGAGGACCCAGCTTGCCTCTAATCCCTCTCTCCCTGGGCTCCCAAGGGGCAGACAGAAAGAAATTAGCATCCAGCTAATTTCCTGTCCTGCTGCAGAGGGCACAGGAAGGAGGACGGGGCGAGCTGGGAGTCTGTATTTAGCCAGGTCGGTGGTGCAGTGCAGGAAGATTTATTTCCCGCTTGTCTCAGAACGGCATCACTCCCTTCCTCAGTGTGCAGGCCAGGGGTGGGGAGACCAAGGTGGATTAATGCATTCCACACGCGTTTCTGGTCCACTTTGGGCCCTGCTCAGTTTCTGAGCTGGGGATGCAGAGCCAGTCAGGGTAGACAGGGCCCTGCACACAGGGCAGAAGGCAGGGGTCTGTCGGCATGTGACCTGAGAGGCTGCCCCCGACCCCCCGAGTTTCTGGCTCAGTATTCTGCGGTGGGGCCCGAGAATTTACATTTCTGATAGTTCTGCTAGGCCAGGAAAATGCAAAAGGCAGTCATTATTCACCATCAAACTCCATCTAACACTGCTATAGAATAAAAAATACAGTGTATATGCCATTATTCACTGATTCATCTACTTACTCTTTCATCCTTTTGTACTGAAGGCTTCCAACCCTGATCAAATATTATCTACACGCTAGGAATACAGCAATAAACAAAAGAGGTAAACGGGGCAATGCAATCAGTCATGTCTGGGGACCGGGTGGGCTATCTACACGAGATGGCCTGGAAAGTTTCTGAGGAACAGCGAGAAGGGGCCAGCTTTGGGAAGGGACAGCATTCCTGGTGAAGGAAACGATGCAGAGGCCACAGGACGGCAAAAATGCTTGGCGCCGAGTGCAGAAAAGTCCCCGGAGTCAGGGAGAGTGGTTTATAACAAGGTTTAAGGCTCCACTGGCTAAGGAGTCAGCCTTTATGCAAAGGGAAATTTGAAGGTTGTGTAAGATTTGTGTTTTAAAAGATCAGAAGAATAATTTGCACAATGCTCCCACTCTTGAAGAAGAAACACTTCTCTCTTTTGCAGCCTTAGCTGTAGCTACTGCTGATTCCACCAGAAAGAACATTTGAGTAATGTTCATTTAGGTAATGTTCTTTCTGGCGGAATCAGATGCTTCAATCCAGACTAAGGAATTTGAATTTAGCCTTAAAACCTTTTCCGATTGCCCAGTGGCCTGGCAACACCCCCCAACACCACTTAGCTCTTCTATGTTTTCTAGACCTAGAACATCATCATCAGAATACGGTAAATGAGGTTTTGATTTTCTCCACTTCATCACCAACTTTTGAGAGTGGTTTTTTTTTTTTGTTTTTTTTTTGGTGTTGAACTCAGGGCCTTGTGCTTGCAAGGCAAGCACTCTAACCACTGAGATAAATCCCCAGCCTCCCATCACTAACTTTTGAAGATGACAGTACAAAGCTAGAACTTAAAGGTCTAGATGCTTAATGACAGATTTGCTGAAGGTTCCAAGCAGCACACAGAGACTGCTGAAGAGTGGACATGAAACTAGCCTTTGTCAAAGGAACTGGCAGAAACATGGGCAGTGGAAATAAGGGAATAAGCCCCCAAATCTGTGAGCTCCCCAATCCTTGCCAGCCTGCTTGAGTGGTGGAAGCCCCCCAAACTATTTCAAAGCCTTTATATTTTGGATATTATTTGCAAGACATAATTTAGACTTGATACATCTCTCACAGCCTGAAAAAATTACACTTTGTACTCAACTGAGCTTTCTCATGAAAGGATTATTTCACCAGTTGTAATAAATCCCTTAACAGTCTGAGGAGTGTTAATGTCCTAACACTTTTCTCCATATTTTCCTTTAAAAACTCAACATTAAGATTTCTGGATGTCCTTGAAATAGGGAGCTGAGGATTTTTCTGTTGAAGCTAAGTAAATATTCCAAGAACTCAATATTCAGATGGTCCTTAAATTTAGGGCTTTTGACAAAACACGTTTTGTATATTTTCAGCAGGTATTTTGGCCAAAGAGCACCATGAAATTCCTCAATCTAAACTCACTGTAGACACAGTCTTTGCAGGGCTTACTTCACCCAGTTTTCCACAAGGCCGTATGACTATCAGGCACAGGAGTCCTGGCACTGGTGGAACACAGAGCCCAGCACAGAGTGGGTACCCAGTAATTACTTTATAAATGTTTATTATTATTAGCTAACAATTGCTTCATTCACATGTGGCTTTCGGGAAAACCAGTCTATAATATAAAAGTTTTTTTTTTTTTTTTTGGTGTTGAGCCCTGTGTATGCCTAAGCACATGCTTCATCATGAGCCATACCCCCACCCCCACAACACTGCTTTGAACTGCATCAACCACAGTGCATTTCTTCATTAAAACAGATGAGATTCCTGATAGTGTGCAACAACCAAACTTTTCTATTAAAAGGATAATGTTTACTTGGATCATGAAAACTAGGTGATAGCACTGGCCACTCAGTCTAGAAATGTCAGTTTAGAAATGATGGATCATATAAAAACACACCAATTTGAGTATGACACCTCTTTAATCAGCGTGTGGCTGTTTTATGTTAAGTAGTTGAGTCTTCAGAGAAGCAGAAATGAAGTTGAAACAAAATACTTTAACTCTACTTCATATTTAAGCCATTTTTTCTGAGCCTGCTTTGAGGCCACCTCCTGTTCTCAGAAAGCTCGTGAATAGGAAATTATCTGATGTCACTAGAAGAGAGAAAGAAAATTATGCTTCTCTACTCTCAGACTGTTAATCAAATCGAAACACAATACAGCCAGGGGAACTATGGAGATAAGCTTAAAAATTAAAAGTACAAAATGCAAGCAGCTAAAATGACCCCGAAGGAAAAATTTGTATTTGTAAATATTCACCCATTCATCTAAACATATATGCACATGTGAATACACGTAACTGAGTTTAACCACGACTGAGTTGCAGAGTATTTTATTTATCATCAGGAAGTCTAATTCTAAGCACCTAAATACAATACAACACACATATATTTTCTTACTAATTATGAAAGGAGATTTAAAGTCTTGAGATGATATGAAATAAAACCTAATACTATTTCCATTTCTAGTGCAAAGTACAACACAGAATAATTTACAAACACTACAGAGAAGCCTCAGGCTTAAAGGACCCCTAAACCCCTCTCAAAAACAAAAAAACAAGCAAACAAACAAACAAAAATATAAAAAACTCACTAAAAACAGAAATTTAGCCCAGTGTGGTGGTGCACGCTTGTAATCCCAGCACTGAAGGGAGTGAAGGCAGAAGGAACATAAATTCGAGTCTGGGCAACTCAATGAGTTAGCAAGACTCTGTCTCAAAAATAAATTTTTTTAAAAGGCTGGGGATATAGCACAGTGGTAGAGCACCCCAAAGTTTGATCCACAGTAGAGCTCCCCCCCAAAAAATAGCAGGAACAATTTAAAATTTGAGCAAATATTCATATTTTACTTGTGAAGACTGCTGGGGAAAAACCACATGGAAACTACCTTGCAGAATCCAAAAGTCTAAGTGTGATCATGAACGGAGAAGGGGTTTAGGCAGGGATGGTCTTCAAATCGGCAATTTTTGGATAATTAAAAAAAATAGTAACATTTTTATACAGGCAGGCTGTACTACATTTTTATTGCATTGTTGGCTGACACTCTTCCTTTGGTGACTGGCAGCAATATATGCTATTCAGCAGCAGCAGGATTATTCAGGTTTGGCAGGAAGACCAACAAATCAAGCATTCAATTCTTTGCTTTCAAGTTTGGATATTTAGTGCCTAGTCCGAAACACAATATTCAAGGAAGATCGATGATTATGTGGAAATTAAGCAAAGGGTAACTGCAAACAGCGTTCAGAAAAGGTGTCCAGCTGCCACATCATCCATCCACCCAACCCTGCAACTTCATTTTATTACTATTTCAGAGTGAGCAGAAGGGAAGAGAAACAATACAACCACGGCATGAATCTTTGTTTGGCTTCCATTCAACTCAACAGAATTACAACCAGCACTGCCACTCAAGGCAGACAGGTTTGAAGGTATATTAAATAGAGTACATTTTTTTCCATTATTTTGGCTGGGTCTTCAATGCTCTTCTCCTTCAGTCACAGTGCGCGGGCCAGTACACAGCTGCAATGATCCCAAGATGGAAGCTATTCCAGGGCTCCTCTTAACCCCAAGGCCATCATTACTCTAACTAGTGGCACGCCAGGTCCCGACTCCCCATCTATGTTAAATATTTAAAGATGACAATACACAGTGTAATAACTATTATTTTTGGGGGGGTGCTGGGGTGTAGCAATTATTATTACTCTATTATTATTTGGTTATGAAAATGATCAAGTAACAAGAACAAAACGAAAAAATAAATATTAGAAGATGATTATTGAGAATCTCGGAAATATATACACAGAATTCAACAACAAGTTGGCCTTTCATCAGCACATTTTCGAAACTAGCTGGGCATGGTGGTGTGTGCCTGTAATCCCAGCCCTTGGCAGGCTGAGGCAGGGGGACTGTAAATTCCAGGTAACCCTGGACTATAGAATGAGATCCTGGCTCAAAAAAGAAAGTCAGCTATAGCGGGCGCTAACGCCTTTTAAAAACAAAATCAAAATCTACCTGTGGGAACACTGCAGCACTATGCTGCTGTAGACTAAAATGCACATACTGTGTTTGTATGCTCTTCCAGGGACCTACACAGTACTTTTACAGAGCTATCATTAAACTAATCTTATCTGATCCCACAAAATCCTGTGAAAGAGGCAGAGGAAATATTATTCCCATTCTACAGGTAAAGAACAGAATTCAGCAATGGTAAATAACTTAATGGCGGTTAGGGAAAACCTCAGTGTATTCTAACAATTCTATTTGCCAAGTGAATTTTAAAGGTTAAGTGACCTTTTAAGAAATCAGCAGAACTGAAGTAAATCGCTCAGGCTGCCAGAGGGGTAGTGGACAAGCTTCAATATTTGATGTAACATTGGCTTTTAGCCTGTGGATGGGAAATAGAGTACAGAGAAAAAACGTTTTTCTGAGATTAAGTTTTAAAAACACATTTAAAGAGATCAAGATGAAAGCTCTTTTCTATGACTCCTCTGAGATATTTATTTTCCACCTAAATGAAAGTATTCAAAAGTATCTGAAATAGCTTTCATAAAAAATGTATTTCAACCAATAAAATATGAAAATAGAACTATGGAGTTGGGAAAAAAATTTAATTTCTTGCTCAAGAAATTTATAAAATCTTAGTAATCTAATAAAATAAGTTCATCAAAGAAAAAAGAAAGAAAGAAAAGAAACATTCTCCTCAGCCTAAATCTAAGAAATCAGCACATGGGAAAGAGCTCTGGAAGCAGAAAGGCAACAATCAGTAATGAAAATGGCATATTGGATCTGGGTGGTTTTATTTCATAAATCTTGTTCTAAATGACAATCATATTACATGACAGATAACTAAGCATAATCACTCTTTTAAATAATAAAATTAATTGGGCAAACCATCCAGGGCTTTTCCTTCTGCCTATGAGAAAGTTGGTGTTTGGGATCTCATAAATAAGGTAACTGTAGACGATATTTCCAGATATTCATCAATATCTAATTTCTTCTTCCATGAGAATATAAATTGTGGATTGGACACAATCAAATCTCCAATTTCCCAGCCTCTCCTGTGGCTCGGTGAGGCTGTGCAGGAAACGTTCCAACCACTGAGGTGTTAAGCTCAAGGACTGTGTGGCAATTCCCAAGAGCCAGGCACACTTTTTCTTGCTGCCCAGCACGAAGGTGCTGCTTTGGATTCTGAGGAGACACACAGGTTATACCCCAGGGCAGCAGAGGAGTGAGGCAGAAGAAATCTGCTTCCTGAGGATTTGTGGAGCACAGCCATCACATTAGTAGTCTGCTACTACTGTACAAGGCTTCTATGAGCAAGAGAAAAATACTTCTATAGTAGTAAATCACTTTCAAGATTGAGAAACTGACCTCCATCCCTAGGCGCTAGGAAAGAAACAGCTTCTAAAGTGTTTGCTTTGCAATCTCATATTCAAACCCAAACCTCTATCTAAATGATGAAGTTGGGTTAATAAACCTAGTCTCCTGATTCTCAACTTGTCCAATACTCTTCTAAAATATCATACTGCTAGAATAAAACTTGATCAGTTATTATTCATTCATTTTCCACCACCCTCCAATCCAGGCATCTTAACCTCACTTACAAACATTGTGAAATAGCAGTGCAGGCAATATGTTAGATCTAATTTTTCACAAACCCTGGGAAGTATCTATCAACCAAACACAAGCAAAATCCAGTCATTCACTTGGTTCTAGGCTTTTAATTCTTTGCTTTATACCATTCTCTTCTCCCAGCCCCTACAATTCTACATTAAGAAAGAAAGCAAAGATTCTCTGAGGAAAAACGAAATGGTAAAATAAATTAGCAGCCGCACACCTGCAGAAGAGCTTCCCCACCCCAGGAATAAAAGAGTGGCATGTAGAGCTTTGAATATTTCAAAGATGCTGGGGCTCTTGGCAGAAGAGAAACAGAGGTATCTATGAATCCCATCTGCCAGGAATGCACGTGCAGGAAGTGTCTTTTCTTACTCAAAATAGAATCTAGCACATATAATATTAGATAACTGAGCCGAAATTCCAGGAAAGAACAAATAACTGGAAGAAGTATTCTCAAAGCTCCCAAACAATAAATTTGTGTTCAAAGTTTAGAAAGACTTAATTTCCTGAAAAAGATTAGATATGGAACTATTTGGTTTTTAAGCTATAAGTCCCCAATAGCAAAAAGTTCAAAAAGGGCCTCACGTAGATGCTATTAATCATAAATTAGATAGCTCTAAGTTCCATAAAGCAAGGCTTAGTTCCTCTTTTTACTGTAAACAGCCAAAGTGCCACAAATGTGTCTCACACATCACGGATGCACAAGTTTTCTATCTGAATGTAGTTGGGAATGGCCCCTCCTTCATACTTAATTCTCAGAAATTACAGAGGCTGCTTAGGTAATACCTGCATAAATGAGTATACAGGAAAGAGGTGGATAAAGAGGGAAAGGAAGAAGCAAGGAAATTAGGAAATGGCACAGAGAAAGCCATGTGTTAAAGATTTCTAATCTGCAGGGTCTCTGGGAAGGATTTCAATTTATTATATTACAGAAATAGTTGTTCCACTGTTTTTTCCCCCCTTCATCTCAAAATCTCTGTTTTCCATTTAAGAAAATTCTGATTTATACGTGATTTTGTCCTAAATTAGTTCTATTTCCTTCTTTCTAGATCAATAGATGGTTCATCTCCAAGTGCAAATGATGGTCTATTTGTTCTTGAATTCTGGTGTATTCTAGGCATCTTTCCCCTCCATACTCTCCATTATCTTCTTTAAGAAAAATAACTATAAATGAAGACTGCTCATCACATACAAAGGATTCCCAGGTTTCAGAAGTGGTTACAGAAGAACATTCTTTGGAAGTAAATGAATCAGAAGCAGTATCAAAGTCTTCCTGTTGCACCAAAACTGGCAGACATCAGTGGGGACCAAGTATATGGCTATTTAGAGAACTTTGTCCTATACAGATGTTTGTGCTTCCTTCTTCACAGAAAAACTACCTTCCTGTGTTACAGATGTGCTTTCACGAATGTACTGAGAGCATTTTTAACACTCTTTTAAAAAACATAACAATGGGAACTACCTCCCCATGGAGCCAGGAGCAGAAAGGAACTGAGTCAAAGAAGAAAAGATGAAAAATTTCTGTTTACTCTGAAAAAACAAACAGAATAAACTACATTAAAAAGCCAAAGTACATTTCAGTGTAAATTTTCCTTTTTTTTTCTTTAAGAATGATACCTGTTTTTATCGTCCCACTTTCTGCTTCAATGACTAATTCATTTAAAAGCTACATTCTGTTCTGCTGATAGAGCAAGAACTGCAAAGTTTCTTACTGTGAATAAAGGTTTCATGCACTTGGACTTAGCTCAAGATTTTGGCTGGTCACCCTAGAAAAACTTGACTTTTTTCCAGGTCACTGGATCTGTTTTAGAAAACAGATATACAACAGTTAAACTGACAAGCTAACCCTAAAAAAATAAGCCATAACTTGATTCAACTGCCCATCCAAAAAAGCCTGATTCAACCAATAATAGTGATGCTGCATTTTTCACTGAACAAAATTATATAAAATTATATCCATAAATCCACCAATAAAAATAAGAGAAAGCATTCTTTGCCTCCAAAACAAATAAATAATATATTCCCTATGAACCAGCAATACTGGGTGTATATGCCACACACCTTTACACACAGTTCCATTAGTGGACACACACATGTGAGAGCGTTCCAGTGTTCTTCACATGATTACCTGTGCTTTTGTGGAAACCGAGGCAACCTGGAAGCCTATCACTCTATGAGGAAAGGTAAAATATGCTGGATTCACATGGGAAAGTACTATTCAACAGTATAAAAAAACTGGATGTACACACAGTATACAGACTGACCTTGCAAATGCAGTACATGGGAAAAAAGATCTTTTAAGTAAATTTGGCAAATACTCCCAAAGGTATAAAGTATATTGCAAATATATGTTTTTTTCCTAGTACTCTGGATTCAACCCAGGGTCTCTGTACTGAGTTACATCCTCAGTCTTTTTTTTTTTTTTTTTTTTTTTTTAAGACAAGGTCTCAATAATTTGCCCAGAGTGGGCTTGAACTTATGATCCTCCTGCCTCAGCCTCCCAGAGTGCTGGAATTACAGGTATATGCTGACACACTTGGCTGCAAGTATACTTTTGAACAAAAAAGATAAATATTAAACAATTTAGAATGGTGACTATGGGAGGACAGAATGAAACTAAAGTTAAGGGACTAACACAGAATAAACTACTAAGTACATAAAATAAAAGAGATGTTTTACATGGGTCAGTGATGGAAATCTACCATGAATCTATCACAGCATTTGATTAACTCAAATACCTACAAAACAGACTCACTTTTTGCATGTACATATTTCTCTTAACAATAAAATCATCAAAGATACAGGCATTTGGAGGCAGCTACTGAAGTGATTCAGAGCTTTGAAAAGCCTTAAATCCTAGAGTTGCGCTATTCAATTTGGAAGTCATTAGCCCCACGGGGCTATTGAGTACATGAAATGTTGCTGGCCCAAACTGAGAGGTGCTGCCAGAGCAAGACACACACTAGATTTGGAAAAACTCAGAATGAAAAGAATATAAAATCTTATTAATAGTTTATATTGGTAATCTTACATAAGGGTAATCTTTTATAATCTTCTTTTTATGTTGAAACGATATTTTAGATGTATTGGGCAAAACAGTACATAACTAAAATTAGTTTCACTAATTTCTTTTCACTTATTTCATTGGGGCTATTTGAGTATTTAATATTATGTAAGTGGCACGCACTGAATTTCTAATGGACAGTCCTGTTCTAGCAGCTTCCAGTGAGTCCCAGGCTCCAAAGGGATGTTTTATCAAATTTCTTTGGAGCCTCGAATTGGCAGGTCCAGAAAACCACAATGTGGTCCTCGGATTGGAAGGACATAAAAGTGGTTTGGGATTAAATACTGTATTAAAATTCTAGGTGAAGAGTTGCCAACAATTTTGAAGTACTCCCAACCTTTCATTGCTCTCATTTTAAAACCTCTCTAGGATTAATACAGCCCTTCAGAAATTCCAGTCCAGTCCGTCAAAGCAGACTAAGTGAAAGAAAAATCTCTCCTGATACTACAACTCATTCTGAAACTGTGATTTATGCTGGGAAAACCTGATAGTTTATAACTATAATGTACATATATGAGATTTAAGCACCCAACACTGAGAGGTGCTTTTAAAATCAAAATCACTTTGGTATTAACAATGCAAATAAACGTTCAGTAATCCCCTCCGTCCCCTTGCTGCTTCTCTCTGCCACACGGGAACTTCCTCCCCACACTCTGGTGTGGACCAGCTGCTACCTGCTCAGGGAATCCAACAAGGTCTTGGTACTTTCATTGCTCTTTTCCATCACTGAGTACAAGACTTGGCAATACTACGGTCAAAATACCAGGAAATTCATGTTTCTAAAAGGGCAGGCTGAGATACTTGGAAGAATACAGTCAGGTAATGTACACTCTTGAAATGATTTAAAACTATAAAAAATGCCAACCATGCGGCAATGTTTCCACATTTCATCAATGGCAGTGGCAAGCGCACTAACCTTTCCAGAAGTGCTTGCAGCATGCAGAGTCCCACATCAGGACCCACGTTCCGCAGTGCTTGTTGGCCAGTACAGTTTCTTTAGGAGCTGCGTCCAGAACGCACAGCGCTCTCGCATTCACGGCACGCTTAGCACTGCTTCAGCCCTAGCTCTCAAGAGTCTGGCCTGCACCCGAAAATGGCTTTGTGACCATTACAGTCACTCGATTCCCAGCCGTTTCTCAGTGAAGGCCCATTTCTCCAATCCTGTTCCTCTCCCTGGGCAACACTGACTGGCTTCCTTCATCACAGCGCTGCATTCCAGGCCCACTTCAGCGCGCCTCCCTCCCTTTGGCCCCTCACTCCCCGAGGCCCTTCCTGGACCCGTCCATCCGACGGGACACTCACTGCTCTCGCCACAGGCCACAGGCTTCTGCTTCCTAAGCCTGTGCCTGTGCGGTTCCTCTGCCTGAAACTAAAACCTGTTGGGTTTCAAAGATCGCTTCTTTCATAAATTTTTCCTAATTATCTATATTAAAAATCAGGAGTCGAGGATTTAGCTCAGCGACAGAGCGCTTGCCTAGCAAATGCAAGGTCCTCAGTTCAATCCCCAGCACCCCCCCCAAATTAACCTGCTTCTCCCTGTGCTCCTGCTTCCTTTTAGAGTATTACAGTTTCCACTCTGTGACCTGCGCGTCCCTCAGCTCTTAGAACACTGGCATCAAGGACTATATATATATGCGAGCTCCACGATCATGCTGGTGAGGAAGTCTATGAGAAGCGCAAGGGTTTTTTTTGGCAAGACTCTAAACATTCGAGTTTAGAATTTATGACACAGGTAACAAAATACTTTCAAAATTTGAGCAGAAGAATCTATGTTTTGAGACGATGATGATGATGATGATGACTGACAACATACAGAACTGATGAGTTGGTGTTTTATTTGTATAAAAATTATGTATCGTAACACATGTTCAAAAATTGTATGTCAATAATAGAAGTAAAAAGATAGAGCCCAAATAAGATATAATTACAAATTCTACATCCCTATTTAATTTAGCTTTCAATATAAATCAGTGATTAAAAGCCCAGGCACTGGCTATTTGAAAGAGTCTTTCCTCCCAGCGTGTGACTGTTGCCATGACAACATGACTTCCAGCTGTATCTCTGTGAACGAGCACATGTTTAAAGGGAAAGAATGAAAATCAGTTAGATTAAATACAGAATACACTGACCAATTCTGAAATGTAAAGGGAACGTGTTTCAATTTAAGGTCACCTAATATAATCTCTTTTAGATCCCTGTAGGTACCAGTATGGGATGGGCTTTTGTAATTGATAAAATTGGGCTTAACATGTATGTTCTTTACATATAACAATCACACACAAACTCTACACATCAGCCCTGTAGTTAGCTGGTTTTTAAAAACATTTCCTGCTCTTATACTTGCTGACATTATCCTAAACCCAAACCTGCCTAAGTCAGAGGTCCCTTATCTTTCTCCTGCTTGGTCCCTTCTAAAGGATGTAGTCACATTAGGAAAAAACGCCCTGATTCAAACGAGCCCCATCATTCTAAAAGAGGTCACTTATCCTCTTTTTTCTACTGTCCCAAATTTTCTAAATGCTGGACATCATTATAAAGACTATAAATTTGCAGATTCTGTGAAAACCAGTAATTACTCACAAATAAGAGCCACAAATGGATGAGGATTTGACGCAAAGTTTATAAACTGGAATCAGTTTCCTAATTTTTTCCATGTATTGCCATCCTTCCTCCCCACCTTTCTTGAGCCAAAAGAATTTAAACTAACTGAATTGGAGTGTGTGTTTAAGATTGAAGTTAGCCTTCTGCCTCCACCATAGTTCAGCAATGGTCTTGTCAATGGGATCAGAGTGTCCCAATACCAAGGGCTGGACTCAGGGGTTCTCATGCTAGGAGGCACTTAAATGTATGAGTACCTGGGTTCTCGCAGTGAATAGGGACACCTCTGGTGGGCAGAAGTTAGGGAAGCTAAATGTCTTCTTAGCTAGAGTAACCAACTATCCTGGTTTCCTAGGACTTAGCCAGCTTTAGCACTGACGACTCCACATTCTGAGAAATCCTTCAGTTCCAAGACAGTTTTGTCACTTTATGTCCGGCGCAAATGAAAGAGTGTCCCTTGCCGAACACTGGACAGCTTCCTCTCCCCTGGATAGTAAATATGCATTTGCCTTTATGTCTTCTAAGAATTCTTTGTGGCTTACTAAGTCGCCAATCTCCTTTGACTGTGCCATTTATTTACAGCTCATATCTCAAAGGGAGGGCAATTTTCCTCATATTTCCTCATCATCTCCAAGCTCCTAGCATGGGTGAGCCCTTCAGCTAGCTCTTGTGGGCACCATTCCTCCATCCAAGCTATGAAACATCTTAGAGGTCAGTATATTTCTACCAACTGATGAACTCTAGCGAAGTCTAACAATAGGGGGCTGTTAACAGTTCTTCCTTATGAGACTCATTGCGGGAAGGAGGAAAAAATTTATTTCTTAAAATCAAACGACATATTGAGAAACAGACCACTGACTTTTACAACTTATTTTACTATTCTTTTTTAATAAATGACCTCAAGGACAGGGGTGCAGGGAAGGGGGAGGATAGAAGTAAGACTCCAGCCGCGCAACTGCACCCCAACCAGACTACTGACTTTCAAACCTGCTTTTTCTGATCTCTGATAGCCTTATTAGTTTTTTTTTACAAGTAATTTCCTCCATTACTTTTAAGCTGAGAAGGCATTTTATACTACTGGCATGTGTAAAAACTAAATTCTCTACTTACTCATTCAAATAAAGGATGCAATAATTGGAGTGAGGTCCCTAAGGAATATATTATACATCTTTATGCAGAAATCGTGATGCTTTCTGTGGGAAAATGGTTAAGGCAGCTGCTTTCCATTCTCTTTAAATTTCTCCATTCTGAGGCTATTAGAAACACAACTGCTCATGGATTCTGCAGTATTTTTCCTAGAAATGTTTTCCTTATAAGGTTATCAAAATAGAACTGGTTGCTCTTTAGCAATGGTCTTTTGGAGACCCCAAAGGTTAATATTCCAAATTTAGTACTAGAGACCACTGAAAGAGTAGAGAGGGGTATGGCTTATTATATAACTGCTTCTTCTGACAAAGTTTTGAGTCTTAATCTGACATCAGGCAACACAGGTTTTGTTCAGTCATTAAAATTAGTGAAGATATTCCCCTAAATTCTTGGTCTAACTCAAGCCACTGATTTAGATGAGGAAAGACTGTTGTACATAGTGCATCCTTTCATGTTCAGACTGGCGCTCTCACTTAGCTTCAAGGCACCCCTGGGGGACAATCAGCACAGAAGGACTGGGAATAGACAAACCAAAGGGTAATACTATTCAGTTCTAGCCTCTAATACGGAATATAAGTTTTCTCAACAAGAAACAAAACCTCCACAGTAGAACTCCAAACTGAACAAATCATACACCATTTTGTCTTAACATGCTTACGTTTTGTAAAAGATTAATACAAACATTGGTTTAAAATAGCAAAATCCCTGATGTATTTGATTTGTTCGATTTTATATATTTTAAGCCACACACTAATTTTCAGAAACTTCTACAGAGTAAATACAAGGCACCCGTTCCCTCGTTAACTCATTGAGGAGCACCTGCCAGGGGTGGCATCGGCCCAAGTGTTGGAACTGAGCAATGAGACCCCCCTACTCCAGCACTGGTGAACCTTTTAGAGGCTGAGTGCCCAAACTGCAACCCCAAACCCACTTATTTACTGCAAAGTGCCAACACTACAACTAAACCTGAATACTGAGGTTTTAGTTTCAAAAAACAACTCATACATTAACATCTTTTGCCTTAAAAGAAAATAAATAACGTGCGTGCCACAGGTTTGCCACCACTGCACTCGCTCATGACGCTGGCAGTCCGCAGGGGAAGGGCGGCATCTAGTTAGTAGCTTCCAGTCACACCGAGTGTTCCGAGGAAAGTAGAGTCCCAAGAGCGTTTTATCCTGGGCTCATATAGTTGATACCCATTAACCTAAGTTCTACAAGGGGAAGGACAAAGTCAATTCTGCTCAGTGCTCATCCCCAGAGCATGTCCAGGCATCATAGTGGGTAGAATTTGTTAAAGGAATTCCGTAACTTTGGGTCTTGGACTCCAACATAAACATCTTCTGGCAGCCTAAACCCACAGTATTTGCTAAGGACACTGAAGTTTATAATGCAATGTTAGACATTAGATTCTCCTAGTAAGCACAGGTTTGAAGGTCATATGCCCCTTATCTTGAATGTGCAGGATATTCTCCAGTTCCTCCCTCTCCACTCCTCTATATATCCTGAGAAGACAAATGCCCTACATCACTGAGTCCCCATGGCAGGGCTGGCTGGGGAGGGGCTCAGCAGGCCATCAGCATGGGAGGAGAAGGGCAGCGCATTTGCTCCCACGCTCACTCTGCACGGCATGGGTCGGCTGACGCTGGAGTCAGGTACCAGTCTAGCTCTGCCTGGGTCCAGAATGCTCGCTCGGACCCATGAAAAACTGCAGTGACTTCCCTTTCCCTTGGAGGTTCTTCTTCATGCTACCCTCCTTCCTGTCACCTCTTTAAGCTCTTTCCAGTCACCCCACTGCAGTGAGCATCCACTTGAGGGCCCTGACTCACAAAAATGCACTACAGTTGTACTCATTGCCTAGGCTGCTGTAACAAAGCCGGAGAAGTTGACTGGATTAAAACGACAGAGAGCTGCTGGCACACAGTTCTAGAGGACAGACATCAAAATCAAAGTGTTGGCAGAGCCAGGCTCCTTTCTAAGCCTCTGGGGAGAATCTTCCCTGCCTCACCAGCTTCTCATGGTCCGGACACTGCCCCATTCAGGGCAACACCCCTGCAACCTCTATCCCCACCTTTGCACCGCCATCTTCCTCTGCCTCCAGCACCAAGACAAGGAGACATTTATTTCTGGTTTCGCAAAAGGCTTTTGCCCTTGTTTCAGCTTCTACTTACTGATTAGTTCTCTTCCCACCCTTCTCTCTACACTATGGTGCGAAACAGTAATCACCACTAATTTTGTCTAATTATCTGTTTAATTATTGTCTGACTTCTGCAATAGAATTTCAGCTCCTTGAAGCTAAAAACCTCACAGATGTATCTTTAACACAATACCTGCTATACCTATGCAAAATGTTACTAATAAATATCTTAAGGGATGGGGAGAGGTTGGTCAATGGTACTAGTGCTTGCCTAGCAAGTGCAGGGCCCTGAGTTCGAGCCCTGGCACCAAAAAAAAAAAAAAAAAAAAGAAGTTCTGGCATGCTATTGCACCATAGGGTTTTACTACAAAAAACAATAATCTACTATGTATTTGCAAAAGCTAGATAATAGGATTGTCAATGTTTTCACCATAGAGTAATAATAAATGTTTCAAGAGACAGATCTGTTTACCCTGACTTAAACATTATGCAATGTACACATGTATTGAAACACATACATTGAAACATATGCATATTTTCTATGTTTCAGCTAAAAAGTAAATTTAATAATAACAAAATATCTTCCTTCCTTAGCATTTATGAGTCCCTGCTGCTTTGGGATCATATGAAACACCCCATTTACTTTATCTCTTACAGCTGACCTAGACGGGAAACCATCATGCCTGTCGGAAGTTCTCCTGAACAAAGGGAATAAATAACTTTCAGGTAATTAAGTGACTTGAATGCAGTAAGAAAAGAAGAAAAAAAATTTTCTCCTACATAAACCTTGTTCTTTACAAAAACAGACTATGTTCCTTACTTATTTCTTAATCTAGGACTTGGACGACTCTAATTCTAGGGGCTTTCATGAATACCTGCATTCTTATTTAATTCAAACCACTAAATTTCAGTTATTCAAAAGACTTTTTAAAAATGAATTTTTATCACTCCTTCAGGACAACATTATTAGGAAAACTATCAGCAGTAATAAGATTTACACAAACTCATAAAATATTAATAAATGTTTAAAGCTATTTTTGTTTCACATAAAACCATTATTATTTCTCACTTCTATAAAATTCAGTGCTATAGTTAACCATATATAGGAAATTTACTAAAATTATACTTTAATTTCAAATTATTATTTAGACCTGGAAAAAACCAACAGTTTTACAGTAGCAAGTCAGTAGCAATTTTTAAATGGTGCTTATTTTAATTTCATGTGAGATGTATAATTCCCTGTAAAACCTAAATTGTATAATTAATGAGATTCAGTATGAGAATTAGCCAAGATGAGCCTGGCATGGTGGTGTACATTTGTAATCCCAGCATTCTAGGAGATTAAAGGCAGGAGGTATTACAGCCTTGCCAATTTAGCCAGACTGTGTCCCAAAATAAAAAAATAAAAAATTGCTGGAGATGTAGCTCAGTGCCAAAGTCCTGGGTTCAACCTCTAGTACTAGGGTGGCCACGAGGTAAAAATTAGCCAAGATGCTGGCTCTTGTTGTGACACCAGGGGGCAGACATTTTGCTTTAACATGAAGTTAAACTAAAGTATTCTACACCCTTTGGGTCAAGGGCTGAACATTTGGGCATCATATTTTGATAGACATTCCCAAATTTTAAAAAGTGGAGAAACGTCTCTAGCTTACATAGCTATGATCACAGAGTCCCTGACCACTAACATGCGTTGAACCTACTAGGTGACATCATTCTGTTAGTGGTGGGTCCCAGTCCTGGTCCTGGGGCTCAGGGGCTTCCAGTCTAGAGGCGGAGGTGAACATCTGCAGATATTCATTTAAGAACTAAAGGACTGAAATGGTTATGAGTGGACAAAAATGACAGACATAAAAATGCTCCCCAGAAAGACACTGACCACACCATCCCTGGCCACAAAGAGCCTCATTCTAATGAAGACAAAGTAAATGTAGACATGAGTTGTTTCATATAAAGCAGAAAAATAAAAAAACAGACCCATGCCGCAGGGCTTGGGAGGGCGTGACACAGCCACATGGCACACAGTAAGAGGCTTCAGGGCAGAAGCAGTGGCCCAGTAACTGAGACCCTCTCATGTTTTCCTTTGCCCTGTAATCAAGTGCTGCACAAAATGTAGGAAAGGACAGGTAGAAAGTGCTTATGGCTGCACTATTTTCTCGACTTTTGAGAACTGAGCCCACAAACATGCCCTGGCAGAGACATGTGCCCCCGCCAGGTCAGCAAGCAGCCCGCTGCTTCACCCCAAATCAGGCAGCTCAGAGGCTGGACTAAGTCACATGCATTAAGGACATTCGGCTCCTACTTGACCACAGTCACATTCTTCATGCTGGGACACAGCTCGGATTTGTATTTGGTAGAAGTCACTTTTCAAGATAAATGAATCTGTCCAGCAGTAAGGTCATTTAATGAGGCTAGAGAGGAAGTTTGACTGTAGACCACTGCTGAAAGACACTGACTTGTCAATGAAAAATTTTTACTCTAAAAGAAACAGAAAAATATTCAATCATGTTTATACCTAGGATGGTGTTTTTTTTAAGCTATCAAGCATCACTGGATACCTTTCTTGGGGGAAAAGCATGGAAAATTATTTAATGGGTATCAATTCAATCATCAACTGCAAAAAGGGCATTTTGTTTTGCTTTTTTGAGGGCAGTGAGATCACATAAGCTTTTGCTGGTCCTATCCCCACCCTCAACTCTATGAGTCCTTGACTGTATGAGTCACCATGAAAATCATTAACATTTTATGCTTGCAAATAAACAATAAAAAGCGAATTTTATCAGGATTCCATTTCACTTAGTAACTAATTCATACATACATTAGAAGAAAAATGTTCTAATTCAAGACAATAATGGGATACAAAGAAAATTGTTCATTAAAGTCAACAAGCTTTATATTTATCAATAAGAATACTTGGAGCGTATCTTTTTCTTTTTTAATTGAGAGGCAGACAAGAAGATAAAGTATAGAAAGGGCCTGCAGACAGCCTGGACATTCCCAGCCCTCCTCTGTGCTGTGATCTTGGGGCATCTTCCACTGAGACGGCTTGCTCCCGGCACAGTGAGTGTGGGCACCAGATGAACTATGTGTCTTTCTAACACTTTCTGGTTTCAATTTCTGGAAAGAAAGGCTGGATACTGCATTCTGCTTAACAACATTTCTCAGGGAAGTTTCAGGTTAAAATGCATACAATTAACTAGGGAGCCCTAAGAAACTAATATTAATATTTTTATAGAGTTTCTAATCAATTAAAAATAAAGATTTGGTGTTCAACATACAAGGCATAACTCTGGACATACAAGGAAGCAGAATTCTAAGATATCTCTGAGATGCCTGCCTCCCGATATAGTTCTGAATGATTCTCTCTCCTGAGTATGGGCAATATCTATAAATATCATCCTGTGATTATGTTGCATTGTAAGATGAAGGGATTTTGCATAATTAATCAAGGCCCTTAATCAGTTGCCTTTGAGTTCATGAAAAGAGAGAAGATCCTGGGTGGGCCTGATCTAACCAAGCAAGCCCTAAAGGGGAGAAACAGCAGTAGCCACTCCCCACTGGCCTTAAAGATACAAGCTGCCCTGTTTGACAAGAGGAGAAAGGCACAAGGCAGCAATGACCTGAAGCAAGAAAACTGGGACCTCCATCACATAACCCCAAAGAAATGAATTCTGCCAACCACAAGTGAGCTTGCAAGAAGACTACAAGCCTCAGATGAGTCCTGGCTAGCACCTGAACTTCAATCTGTGAGACCCACAACAGGACCCAGCTCCTCCGTACTTGGAATCCTGACACATGGCAACTATGGTTGTCACTTTATGCCTCCAACTCCTTGATAATTTGTTATAGAGCAACAGAAAACTGACCTAACATCTAGAATTTTGGAAACAAAACCAGGGGCCTTTTCCCTACTTGCTGGGCCTTTCTCAAGTATTTTCAGGCTACGATCTCCTGGAAAGCACTTTGTCTCCTCATTATTTCTTCTGCTTCCATTCTGGATTCATTTATTCCTCTACAATCCTGTTAGAAAACAGTAGCCAATGCATTGTGGGCAAGAGAGAAAACAAGAATATCCACCTATGATCCACAAGGGGCAGAACAGAGCCAATGAGTATGCAAACGGAGTATGATCATTTGCCTCAATCCCATCCTTTGCAGATGAGGCTAACAGGTTTATAGAGCCATGGTTAGCAAATAACAGACTTAGAATTCAGAATGTAAAACCTAGTGACATTAATCAGGAAGCTGCAAATGAATAATGTCACTTCATTTTCCATACAAATATTCTCCTCCATTAGTACAGATAATTGAAGACAAAATGACTTTGTAGTGACAGAAACACATAAACACATGAGGAAAAAATTTCATTTCAAAAAGGTCTAAAATTAGTTCACGCTGACTATATGTGTGTGGCCTCTGCTCCCCGCAATGAAGCTACGAGGATGATGTGCAGGTGTCCCTACTTGCTCCAGTGCACCCCTATGATTCTTTCACTGAAGCAGTCATATTTTTATTTAGGGTTTTGCTTCTCTCACACACAGAACAAGCAATAAAGCAGAATCTGTCTTAAAATATCCACCAATTCCACTCAATTTCCAAGCGCACTATTTTTATAGGCTAACCTCTGTCAAGAATCCTATGTTAAACCCTCAGCTGAGTAGGAATGTAGCTGGGTTTGGAGGTGGGGTCTTTGGAGAGGCAGTGACGGTTAAAGGAGGTCATTCTGCTGGGAGCCCAGTCTACTACGACTTGGGGTCTTATGACAGGGAGAAGCTATATTGTACTGAGTTAACTAAGGTCCACTTCAGCAGTATCATTCTTAGGAGAAAAGCAGAACTTTCCAGCAGATTACAAAAAAGATCCCAGGCCCTACACAGGCACCAACAGTGACCATGATGCTAACTGGGAGGCACCTGGGACCGAGACTGGTCTTTTCAGATTAGTATTGATTTCATTATCTTGTAAAACCACTTCAGCTATACTGAATATCATTTTCAATATACTGATTCTCTAATCCACAAACACACAAAAAAAGACAAAAATCAGGGCAATTTTAGCCACTATTAGAAGCGGATTTTTTTATCAGATGAACTGAAAATAAGGTTTTTTTTAATTCCATTGCAATTTCACCACACTAAATCTCTAAGTATTAAAACAATATAAACATAATGCCACAAAGTTAATTAATTTGAGTTAAAGCTGGGTAAAAAGATGAATATCAGTAATTTCTGGAAAGTTGAGCAAAGTGACATTTTTAGATATAAGTCAAATTGTGTGAGAAAAACATCACTGATACTAACTACAAATGTTTCGGTCCAGTTTATATTTCATTATGGTAAAAGAGGCACTTTACCTGGAATGAAAGTATTTGACTAGAATGAATTTGCTGATTCACATTAACTTGAGTATAGACTTTTTCTGCTTGAGTAATTTAATAGGCTCAGTGACACATGAAGGAGAAAACAGAAGTTTGCAATGGATTCTAGTTTGAAAACCTCTAAGCACCACAGATCACAATTTCTAAACTTGAACTCTCAGACCTCAGGAAAGGTAAGAATTTGGATTTTAAGGCCATCTTTTCAAGCTACCGTATCAACTCGAAATGGCTTGTTACCTCTATGTACGAGTCCTCTGCCAAGCTAACAAAACAAGTTCTAAAGAAAAAAAAGTTCTAAGGAAATCTAGAGGCAAGATAGAACCAGTGAAACGCTGCCCATGATAGACTACTTACGATCTCTCGCTGTGACTGCGCACGCCCCTCTCCACTTCTCTGCCACCAGCGTCATGTGGGTTTTGAGCTACATTTCTCAGCACTTGCCTATCCCTCTTCACAGGACCCCAAGATCAGCATCCTGTCATCTGAAGCAAGGCAAAGGGCTTCGTGTGTAAGCAAGAATTTAGCTCAGTAGCCCAAGCAGAATCAGATTTTGTGTGGGTGAATACAACAACGTCTCCCATACACATTTGCCAGGATATCACATTGCTAAAGCTACACAAATGGTCTTAAAACCTCCCTGGCTGCATAAGTTGGAAAAAGGCAGCTCAGAAAGGTGCATGCACCACTGATCTGTCTCTGGTTTGAAAGACACTGATGCATGGTCTGCCTCATTCCATTCAAGGGACAGTATCTGGAAACAAGAGGCATTTGGACCACAGATCTACTGTATTAATCCCTATTTAAAACCAAAATACCTCACGCATCCCTCTTCCAAGCACCAAAGAAATGATTCAAAAAGAAGATCCTTGAATGTCTGGATAAACATGGAGGGTGGAAAAGACAAATAATGAAAAATTATTAAGATTAAATTTAGGACATAAAAAATTCTTCCCAAGGCTCTTAACCATCAATACCCCAAAGGAACAGGGCAGAATGGTGGAAATTGATTTTGTGAAAGGCTATTAAAGAGAGTGCTGCTCTCATCAGAAAGGCCCTCCCCTTTAACTGTAATCAATAATTTAAAGCAAACCCAAAAATAGAATCAGCCAAAATGACCGAGGAAACTTTTCTGCATGGTACAGAAGTAAAATTAAATTAGTGTCTCCTAAGAAGTTATTACTATTGAGACAATTATTAGGTAAACATTTGAACCCTTTTCCTTTACTCTTTAAAAGAAAAAGCTCAAAGTTAAACAATATGATACGAAGTATATGTATCAAAATAATACATTCATGTATTTTTATTCTTTAGATATTTGATTTTCTGTCAAAGATTAAATGACTCACTTGGAGTTTGACAGGGACCCAAATACTTTAGAATCTGGCAATATAACTGAAAAAGGTTATTTGCTTCCTCAGTTCAGCAACTTTTTAAATCTAAAGTTACAAAGTCATCAGCAGGAAACTATGATAGTCTGGCTACAAATTACATGAAACCTGTTCTTTGTTTTAATGTGCCTTGTCTCTTTAGGCATTGATTTTTATGCTCTAAATGATAAGGTGGTCTATTTAATGTTGCATAAGACTTTTTTTTTTTTTTAAGATCTGACACTTCGGTCTAATGATTAACTCCTTGAAATGTTTCAAAACTTATAGTTATCTTTTCCACAAAAGGGAAGACTGGATGTGGATGTGGTCCTTGTGTGCCTAAGTCTGTTAATCAGGACATGAGGATTCCTGTGGTGCTTCTGGTTGATAACTACAAAATGGGAAAAGTAGAAGAGTGTTAGTAGCTATGTACCACCACACTAGTAACTACCCCTGCTTCTCTGACCCTCTAAACTACAAATCATTCTGTCAGCTAGGATTCATCTTGAGAACGTTCTGAATGATCGCCTCTCTCCGATACGACAGAAGGGAGAGGAGAATAGATAGTCTAAGTTCCCTTCAAATGCTAAGATTCTCTTTCCCCTTCATTACAATGAAATGGTACACTCAAACATTACTGTTCACCAAATAAAATTGATCCTACCAAACCTCAGTCTTCTTATCTGAAAAATAGGAACATTTACATGCAGGATTATTTTGAAAAATGAGTAAGAAAATGGATGTGAACAGACTGTTCATATGGTGGGCGAGACACAAATGGTCACCATGACTAAGTGACTGGGCCCCAAGGATAATTCAAAGCCAGTTCTGACACTAGAATTTCAATGCCATATTTCAGTGCCCCCCCATCCCAATAGCTACAGAACCAGACTAGACCCAAGATGAGTTATTCCCAGTGCATTTGTGCGGAAAGCTCTCATTTTGATACATACTGTGCTTGGATTCAAATGAATTAAAGCCTAATTCTTCCCAATAACCCATCCTTTTGTTCTGAAATGAGATACTTACAATTAATATACTTACAACTAATATTGTTGTAATGAATGCTAAACAAATAAGGAGTTTTCTTCTGCTACCCAGAAGATTTTTAAGGTTCATGTAGTGGGTGAGGGGCAAACGCAGTTTTCAGTGGACAATGGATTCTCAGTAGAAAAGTTGGTAGTGTACCTCTCCTTCCCTCTTTATTGATGCACAGTATCAACAGTTAGGCGACCAGGAGTGCTGGTCTCGGGTTCTCAAAGGAGGCAGCGATCCCACAAACTTTTGCTTCCTTCTGCACTTTCAGGGGCCCGAGGCAGAGGGAAAGCCAAGCAAAGCTCACAGATGTTTTGTTCCCCTCCACTACCTGTTGATGCACACCAGTATGGATGCAAAACAAAACAAAACAAAACAAAACAATGCTCTCCATGAGTGGAAGCCTCTCTACAGGAAGGGTATATTTCCTGGAAGCAAAAAAAAAAAAAAAAAAAAAAAATCTCTGCATCCCAAAAAATCTATGCTTCCAAAAATTATGGCTCACCATCACCACTTAGCTTTTTATAAAAACAGTGTGTAGATGAGCTTAGTGGAAATCAATAAATACAAGAGTTTTTTAATTTCCCTTGAGTAGAACAGAAAGTACATTTTTTCCCAAGGCCATCCTAAATGTGTCAATTTTTCAAACCATCTACATGTTCACTTTGTTTTTTAATGTGCTTGTTTGATTATTTATTCTCTACTGTATTCCAATAACAATTTATAGTAACTTAGACATATGCATGCATTGCACAGACTACTGTACTAGAAAACCAACTGACTCCTGGTCTCTGTTTTCTGCGCTTTGGGGCAATCTATGTCACCACAGCTTCATCAGAAGGGAGACGTGTGTGCTCCAAGGGCGGTCTCACAGACACCACATTCACAGATTAAACATCACCCGACCTGGTTTTCTAAGCCAATGGCTGCAAAGATGGCAATTGGGGGGGAATATAAGAAAAGCAAAATTCTGGCCTCAAAGTGATCTTCAGTCGACTGTCCAAATGGGAAATTAAAAAACAAAAAGACAATGAAGAGGGGGAGTAGAAGGGAGGAGGAGACAACCAACACCAAGAAACACATACAAAACGCTAAAACTATGCCATCAAAGAAGGGTCTAAAAGATGGCTTGTGTCCCAGAAACTGAGGCAGATTCTCTCCCCTTACTGTCCTCCCCTCACACATCTGGCTTTCATTCACATTCTCAGGAATGCCAAAGACTGGCACGGTAGAGAGAGACTCAAAATGAGACAGACACAGGAATGAATCCTGATCCTTTTGGTCGCTTAGCTAAACAATAACATTAGCCTTGATTCTTACGGCTTCCTAAACCTCACCAACCTTATTTCTTTAAAAAAATAAAAATTTTTAAAAGCCTCCTTTACCTGGTAGCATTGTGGTGAGGATTAAACTCTAGCATTCTTAGACAGAACCTAACATACAGTAGGCATTCAATGAATAGTGACTATTGTCACTCCCCTAAAGTGAGTCCTGTCAGCATTTTACAAATGAAGAAAGTGAATTTCTGAAAGGTTAATGAAGGGTTCCCAACTTCAACCCCATAATGGAAAGATATGGAGAGCTTTAATGATAAACACTGAAACCAGAGCTTTAACAAATACAGTGCTGTAGTCACAAACCAGTCAAATCGGAGTGTATGGTGGGAATAACCACGTACAGATACATATATGTTAAAGTTCTCCAGAAAAAATTATAATGTATACTCAGGGTGAGAATAGCCAGGTTGAATCTATGGCCAAGGGCAATCACAATTTTTTTTTCCTGTAAAGTCAATTATCTATTTATCTGCCATAAACCTTTGGCCTGCCTGCTATACCAGTGGTCAGTAGGTGCTAGGATACAGATCCATAAAATCTACTTTAATGCAAATTCCACTCTGTTGGCTCTAAATAATACCTTAGACCAGTAATGGTGAAGGTTTTAGAGCTTTCAATGATACAAACAGCCTGCTGTGGCATGCATGTCATAGGTTCGCCACTGCTGCCTTAAACCAATGTCAATACCAAACCAAAGGAATCTCCAATGAACATCACTAAATTTTTTTTAGGAAACAATATAAAATGAAAGTAGGGAAAGAAAGATGACTGGTTTCCATAATTTCTGCCAGAAATACACTTCACATACATACATGTATACACTTGTACAAATATACACTTTGCACATGTTTTGACAAATATACTTTCACATATTAGCTAATTGAATCATAAGAATCTTTTGAAGAAGGTGATAATGAGCCTATTTTTAAAATGGGAAAATTGAGACTTGGGGATGCTTAATAACTTGCCTGTGGACACAGAGCAACTAAGCAGCACATTCAAAATTCAAAACCTAAGTATTTGACTCAGAATCACTTTTTTCCTATTGTATCCCTGGAATGTAGTCAGAGTAAGAAACAGATTTTCTATCATAATCCAGTAAATACGCATGTATTTACCCAATTAAGAAATGTTTCAAACGATAACACTTAGCTTAAAACTGGTAACTCTGTATTGTTGCTGCCCGATATCATGGGATCATTTCTGTTGTAACGGTGTCTAACCTGAAAAATGTTCTTTTGTGAAAGTGCCCAAATGAAAGGCACTTGTGCCATAATCAGTAGGATAGATGTGTGGATGGGCAGGAGGGAGGACTTAGTGAATGGCTCTGCATTTCCACAGCCTGCTGTTCCAAACCTTTCAGACGTCCAGAAAGCTCCTGACATAACTGCTGTAACATCGAGGGGAAATGCTTCACTCTAAAGGAATCCAGACCAAATACACCATCGTGCAGGATGGGTGGTGGTTCAAATTGTGCCCATATGAGTAAAGCAACACAGATTAAGCAGCTATATATTTCATCTCAGCAAGCGTCCACCATTTCAGAAACTATGTTTCCTTAGATTTGATTGAGCTCTACGTGGCACCTTCTCTTCCCCTGGGGCTCAGCTCATGAAGGTATAAATTGGATTTATGGAGAAAAACAGAGGAAAAAGGAAGCAAGTAATGCTTGAATAATGGCATGGTGGGGAATTTAGTCAGCTGACTGTAGACCTCTAGTCGTTTTGAGTTGGGTTTTGACTTTTAAATTTGTTTTGGGGTTGGGGATTCAGCTTAGTGGTAGAGTGCTTGCCTAGTGCTATGGTTTGTGTCTAGATGTCCCCCCAAAGCCTCATGCGGTCACAGGTGGGGCTTTTTCAGAGGTGGCTGAACTAGAGTGTGTCATGCTGGGATTAAGCCTGTGTGATTACTAAATCAATCCACTGACTGGTTTGGCACCGCCCTAATCCCGGCAGCCTGGATAAGATATAAGGGGGAGAAAGACGCTGCTAAGGCCCCTTGCTTGCCTTGCTGCTTTCTGCCTGTCTGCCATGCCGCCCTGTCTTGGAGCCAGCCACCTATGAACTGAAACCTCTACAAACTGTAAGCCAAATAAATCTTCTCCCTTTAACTTCGGGTGTCAGGTATTTTATTTCAGCAACGAGAAAAATAACTAAGACACTTAGTAAGCGCAAGGCCCTGAGTTTGATGCCTGGCATCCAATCAATCAATTAGTAAATAAATTTATTGTTTTCTTCCTGGTGTTGATAAAAAGTCTCCTAGAAAATGTCATGCATCTTAAAGCTCCTGTAACTCTTTTTACATTAACGTATTCTACCCTTAAGATTATGAATAACTTTCAGGACACTTTAGATGATGGTACAGAGTAACAGATACTAAATGATCCTGTTTGTTTTTAAAGCCATATACAATGAACACAGAAAAAACATCTATGGAGTCCTAACTAGAGCAATTTCTTCCTGCTATTTGCAGCCTGGGAGTTTGAAGTGAGGTGATACTGTTGTTTGTTTTTGGTAAGTAAACAAAGAAGCAGAAAGTATAGACAAATTCTAGAACTTTTAACCCATCTTGCCAAAGAAGACACACTTACTAATTTACAGCTTTAATAATCAGCTTTAACAACCCATTCTAATAAGAACACAGTGCTTTAAAAACAACAGAAGGCCCTGACCAAAGCAGATTTTGTATCAAAATTTGAGTTGTGTTTCTCCGACTTGGTGTGTGGTAAACTCCCCTAAGGATTAGTTAAAATGTAGGTTTCTGAGACCCATCTCACAGATCCGAGTCTACTGGGCCCTTCTGGGCCCAGTAACCCACATAGTAAAAACACCTGGGGTGAGGGGGTGGCGAACCTACAGCAGGTGTACCACAGCCGGCTATTTTGTTATCGCTGAAAGCTCTGAAAGGTTTGCGTCCACTGACCTAGGTGATCTTGACGCAAGTAGACCCAGGCCAATAATGCTGCAATGAGATTTCCTCCAAACTTGTAAATGACAGAGTAAGATCGCTCTTGGAGTTAAAGGTTCAACAGTTCAACCAGCTGACGAATCAAAGCTAAGAAATGGGATAAGAATGAGATAGTGTGAAGTACTTTGAACTCAATAAAAAAAAAAATTCCTGTATCTTTAAAAAGATTATGTTGTCCAGGAACATAATTATCCTTAAAAAAAATATCATTTCCTTTTCTCCAAAGTAGAGGTAACTTGGCTAATAAACTTCAAGGATAATAGGTGCTTGTCGCATCGGCCCAAAGGGAGGAAGGGCAAGACACATCAGACTAGCCTGGGTGCCATTTAAGCATTCAGTTGATCTGCCTCCCCTTTGCTGAGACCATTACCCTGAGCCATCCCTGGTTGATGCCTGGGTTTCCCAAGCAGGTCTATGATTATTTCTAGCTGGGAAGTAATACAGGGACAGTAAGAGTATGCACTGACCAGGTAGTGCCAAGATTTCTAAGACCCGGGAAAGTGATAATTCTCCTTACAAATTGTAAGGAGGTATTGTGGCTTTTGTATTTTGGTCTCAAGAATGGGACTGATGCATCCATCCCTAAGAAATGGGTCTTCTTCTTAAGCCTGCTTTTAGAACCTTCCAACTAGATCCCTGTCCACAGTGGTTTCAACAAGATCACAAATGCTACCAGGTAAAGTCTGTTGGATGCCGTACCTGGCTGAGACCCTTGGCATCAACTTGTGAATACACAACCACACTTGTCTTTATATGCAGCCCCTCTGTTTCACTAGAGAAAGTTAAAATAAAGAAATAGGATGCATCGTCACTACCTGACAGCTCAATCGCTGGGAAGGAGATAGCCACTTTTCTAGACGTATACTTAAATTGAATTTAAAGTTTTAAGTGGGGAAAAAAGAACTGGCTGATCAAACCATTGTAACTATTTCACGGGTTTTTTAAGGCCACTCTCATAATATACAACTTGGTTAAGTTGCCCATATTCCCTTCCAAACCTTATCTGATCTTCTTAACCTAAGTATGTTTGATTCAGCAACACATATCACCAAAAACATACACAAATCCTAGACCTGGTGGGAAACTTGGTGTTTGAGTGATAGAGTCTGGATTTCCCTGACTTTCCCGTAAGAGTCACGAGTTTAACTCCAGATATCACTCCTGGCTGTTTCTACCTCATCTCGACTGAACACCTGAAATGAAGCCACCATCGTTCTCTAAGACCGATTCCTTCCTCAACTTCACTATTCCTGAAATCCTGCATTTTCTTACCTCAAATGGAAAACCTAACACGTTGGATTTCACTCTCCCCCTCCCTAGTCACATTCAATCAGTCACTAAATCCTAGAGACATGTCTTTTCCTCCGCTTTTCTTCTCTTTTTAAAATTACTAGCCTTGTCCAGTCCTCATCTCAAACTGCTGATGTAAGACTCTCCTCCCTGCCTGCCTCCTTTGCCTTATCATCATATTCCAGCCAGCAACCTCCACTGTACCGTCTGCAAACTCTACCTCACAGATGGTGGCTTGGGGCTCAGGGCACAGCTCAGTGGAAAAGCATTTTACCTAGTATGCGAGAGGCCCTGAGTTCAATCCTCAGAACCACAAAACAAACAATTTTTCTTGTAAGTATCAATTATCTTTCATTCACAAAGGTAAATGCATAGACAAATATTAGAACTCTCTAATCCGGCTTCCATCTACCTATCTGACTTCCTCTCTTGCAATTAGTCTCCTCCACAGACTCTTCTCCCGCCAAACTTCTGAGAATGCTGATCCTCATACTTACAGCAGAAGTTCCAAAGGGGATTTTAGGGGGCTCTAGGTTGAGGCTATTTTACAATCCTAGGATGTTATTTATGGCCTTTTTCACTGCTCTGATGCTTAAGTGACAAGTCATAAAAAATGACTAATAAATTGTTGGTATCTCAACATGAAGCAAGACATTACCACAAAATATATGAGTCGTTATTGTATTTCCAATGCCACATACTCCCAGTAGGAATGTCCTTGATGAAACAGTAAAAATGATCAGTTTTATTAAATTTCAGCCCTTAAAATGGACATCTTTTTGAGCCTCCCCCCATCCTGGAGATTGAACCAAGGACTTTCACAAAAAGCTCCACAGCCAACCTTTATTTCTTATTTTGAAACAGAGTCTTATTAAGTAACTAAACTGGCCAGTGCGTGTGACCCACGCTTGGCTAAGCATACATCTTTCAAATAATGGTGGACATACAGTACTTCTGCACACTGAAGTAGAATCGTCATTTCAAGAAGGGACATGAGACGGACTAAGTTGCGAGTTGAACTAGCTGCTTTTTCATGGATAATCTCCTATTTGAAAAAACAAGTGACAGACAAACTACGGTTATTCAAATTTGAGTACTGAGCAGAAATTTTCTAAAAAATGAACAAGGTTAGCAGGGTGTGGCAGTACAAACCTGTAATCCCAGCACTGGGAAGGCTGAGGCAGGAGGATCGCTGTGAGTCCAAGGGCAGCCTGAACTACATAGCAAGACCATGTCCCCCCCCCCAAAAAAAGGGGGGGGGAAGATGTGTCTGTCACTTAAAAAAAAATGACATTCTTTGTTGCCAATTATAAAATTCAAGCTGAAGGTAAGCATCAGGATTTTGGGAAAACTTGTTTCTGTCTCTGTGAGCTTGACAGCTTCCCAGAAAGACTTTTCTGATGAAATAGTTAATAAACAAGTGTAGCGTTTTCATACTGTATAATGACATGTATCAATGATTAGAAGATCTTCATAGCTCACTGAGGAAATATTTGCCAAATAACCAATACATGATGTTACAAAATAATCTTGGATAAGCACCCATTCAAAATGTATGACGGCTCAGGAGGTTTTGATATAACAGACTACAAGAAAGTTTATTATTATGGTTTCAGATTCTACATAGTAGCTGACCTTTAAGAAACTACCAATTACAGAGTTTTGATGTAATCTTCAAATGAAAGATCTGCAATTACCTAAAAAAGGCTACTGAAATATTCTTCTCTTTCCCACCCACGTGTCTGTATGATTTTCTTCATCTACTTCTACCAAAAACAGTTTATCAAGATATACTAAAGATAGAGGCAGATAAGAGAACTCAATTAATTGCCTTCAACTGAACCACTCGTTAAAGAGATTTTTTTTTCAATTATACTGCACTTTTCAAAAAAGTAGAAAACAGGATTTTAAAAGTTTTTACCATAAAGAAATGGTAAATTATAAGAAACCTGGAGCTTGGAGGTAAGAAAGCAATGGAGTGGGAATGGACTACGACCTGTGACCTTAAACCCCGGAAGTGGTAATACTGTAAGAGAGTGGAAAGGATTTAGAAGATCCTGAGTAAAGGGTCTGTGAGCTCTTTGCTGGAGAGATCATGTCTCGATCTTGTCTGGAGCTGAGCTCAGTTCCTCGCACACATTAGGAGCTCAGTCAGCATTCGATGACTGAAAGTATGTGAATAGAGTAAGGCTAACCTGTCATCCCTATTACTAGCACTATCAAAGCAAACAGTCTAGATTTTTAGCAGTCCAGTATCCTCCATTTAAAGATACAAGGACTCTCTCAGACACACATTCTCTCACTCAGGGGCCTTGTTCCACAGCATATGGAAGAAAAATTAACAGGTGACACGGGCAAGAAGGTGACTAAAAGATGAAAACCACTCGGAAATCCTGCGAGAGGCTGGTGCTTGTTGTGGGAAAAGAAGGGAAGTATAGAAGATTGTGGAATATCTCACTTTTCTACGGTGAGCACAAGATGAATGGGAACGCTGGTCAAAGGGCCCCCTAAAGGAAACCAACACAGGAATTGGAAGAGTTAGCCCATTACTGAGAAGTGTTTCTAGAAGCATCTATGAGCAAGTACCTGAGCCCCTCAGCCTTCCCTTCAACTTCCTCTACTCCACCTCCCCTCAGTCCCTTTCCAATGGTTTGCAGTTGGTGCTCAGTGCAGACCTCTCACTTTCTGTCAGTTCCACGTAGAATTCTGACCACATATTCTCCTGGAACAGTGGATGCGAACCTACAGCATGTGTGTTACAGTGGGCTATTTGTTATCACTGAAAGCTCTAAAAGATTCATCATCGTGTCCTAGAACATTCCAAAAAAAATTGCAAAAGGTTCTACTATAACACTCTGTATATCTATTAGGGATTAAATAGGCTTCCTGGCCCAGATACCCTAACCATCACAAATACAATTAAGTGAATGAGACAAAAATATCCTGGTAACAAACAACAGACCAAAATCAGCTTCCCAAACAAGCCATTTGTAAGAGGAGATCTACCTTTATAATAACCCAGATGTACCAGCCAATTCAGTGCAGTTCTATTTGAAAAATCTGTCAAATAACAGTGAGGGAGAAAAATATCAACTAACAATGTCCTTAATGACACTAAAGAAAAATTCTTGTGAGGATGTGATTCGGCCATATTCAAGTACAATCTACAGAAAGCTAAACTAAAAGAAAAAAACAAAAGTACACACACAGTAAACACCAGTGTCCTCTTAGGTACCAACACCAATGGTCAGGGTCATCTCATTCTCTCACCTTCTGACCATTCCTTCCACATGGGATGTTAACCACACAATCCTCTAATGGAATTTGAGTATTCGGGTCAAATCTACCTGAAAATAAGCTTTTATGTCAATGCTCTGCATCCAAAGATTCTAATAAGGTAATGCAATATATACATTATAAGGTTTGAGGAGGGGCATATAGCTAAGTAAGGTGTTTGGCATGCACAAGACCCTGGCTTCACAAGAAAGTCCCCAGAACCCCCCCCCCAAAAAAGTAATTTATGATTTACTGTTATATCTATGAAAGTGAAGTGGGCATATTAACTGAATCAGCCTTAAGGCACAAAATTTATGAACCACCCACATCTTAGCTTTGGAAAAGCTAATGTTTTCCCTCCTCTAAGCAGAGTAACAGATGGAGAACTCTGAGAAGTCATCTAAAGATGTTGTTGGAAATTTCAAGCATGTTTTGCTTAGCAGTTCATGTCTCACTTAAGATTCTAGCAGAAGGCCCAGGACTGAGACAAGGATGACTACGATTAAAAGCAGTCTGGAGATCCACGGACAACATTACTACAGCATTGTGCTCGCGTGCATCTACAAGAAGGTCAACACTAGCCCGGTTCTGTGTGCCGTAACTGTCCCATGTGCACACGACGGGTCCATTGGCAGCTGGGAGCAGGGGACCAACCACAAGCTTAATGCCTGGAGCCAGAGAAGCAAGATTTATCTAACAGAGATTCCTGGCTCTGGGATTTGGGCTCAGAGGGGTGAGATTTCTGAATTCAAAACAGGATCAAGAGATCCATAACTTTCTGTAAAATTTCTCATTTTCTAAGCATCAGCACCCACTCCAACATTTTCTAAAACACTGTCTATTGAACAAAGCATGGTTTGAGGTTGCTTTCCATCATAAAGTAGAGTAGGTACCTCAGGGAGCAACAAGATGAGCTGGGTGAGGCGAAAGGCCATGCTCGCTCAATCCATGAGTGTACACGGGACAGCAGACATATTAAAGGGAGGCGGAGAAAAGGCCAGGACAGGCTACAGAAGTAAGAGGGGAAAGGTAGAAGAACATGTGCCTGTGGTCTGTGGCCTCTCCAGCACTGCCCATCACAAGTTTCCATGACATTGCACAGCCACGTGAGGGCCATGTTCCTTTTCTCGCTATTCTGCACAGCTTTGTAAGTTTGGTAAGTAATAAATGTCTCTCAAACTAAGAAAAGGATATGGCTATTACTGATAACTTCTCTGCCACCCTTTGGACTCTGGCAGCAAGAAGGCCATCACCAGGCGAGACCCCTACACTTTGTACTTTAAGAACAATGAGCTAAAATAAACCCCATTTCTTTATAAAGTAGTCTGCCTCTGCTATTTCATTTTAGTAATAAAAAGCCATCTCTTCTTGATCTTTGCTCAAAAGAAATGACCCATTTCCACCTGTCAAGTTCCTGAACTAACCCAATCTCTAGGGCTGGGAATGTTAGCTTTACTAGCGCTTCAGCAAATTTTTCTGCCTTTTTCACTCACAGTGGTCCACAGAGCTCTTGTGGCCCTTTTCTGGGTCTACCTCAAATGCATTTGCTGTCCTGTGCACACTCACAGACTGCTAGACTTTTGCCACCATTCATCTCATGGTACTCACCCCAGTATACTTTATAATGGAAGGCAAACCAAAACTTTCTTTTTTGAAAGACAGCATCTCACTAAGCTGTCCAGGTGGGGCTTGGACTTGTGATCTTCCTGCCTCAGCCTCCCAGAGTCCTGGAATTACAGGTGTGAGCCACGATGTCTTCCAAAACCATCTTAAACATTTACCAGAATAAAACTTTCCCCAAATCCTAAATTGAATAAATTCTTTTCTTCCTTAGGTTCATAGGGTAAGATAAATATCTTATACATATTTTTACCCTCAGGACACTAAAATCTAATTTGGAAAACACATGGTCTACCCTGGAACACAGTGGGCCCCAACTATTCTAGAAACATCTCACATCTGCTTTCTTACATTGTTCCTGTCACGTCGTAGAACGCTCACTGGAGGCGACATGACAGGAAGGCTGGTGAATCACTCCAAATGCCTGAAAGATTAAAATTAATACAGCAAGGCAAGCCAGCTGAAAACCAAGCCTTTCTTAGATTCTAGAATTTTTAAGAAAAAAAGAGGGAAAATTATTTATGGATGAATTACCAAAAGCCACTCGAGAGAAAAATAAACATTTAGAAGAGGTTTCTAAAAGTCCAAAAAACAAACTTATCCAAAGCCCTAACACTCCTAAACTAACTAAAGCCCGAAATAAGAAGTCCTGCCAGTCACACGGATGTAATTACGCTTGTGCCTTAACTTTTGCCCTCATCGACTCCGGGGCTTGCAGAAGAGTTGCACTTTGCTTGCCTCAGGACTAGAAACCAATCAATTTAAGACATCAAAGGACTCAGACTCTATAGCAACATGGCTCAACCTGCAACCTGCAAATCCAGGGAAAATGCAAAGGCAACTGGCTCCTCTGATTTATAGATCTATCGATACAGATACAAAGAATGTTTGTGGTAGACTGAATTATGACCCCAATTCTTCAACTCTCCCGGGAGCCTAGAATAGAAATAAAAATCACCCTGAGTGCTCTATAAACAATTATTTTATACAGGCAGTGCGCTTTACTATTGTTTTTACTTTTATAGGCGTAGTAACATGGTATATGCCAGAAAGTGTGTGCAATGATCATGATCCAGCCCTGCCCATCCAACCAGCAAAACGTCCACACCACTCACAGCGTGAGGAAATTCACACACACTATAGCAAGGGCCTGACTCTTGCTTTCATGGAGCTCTGACTCTAAATGGAAACGTTTGAGTACAGCAGCAAACCACTGAGAGGAACAAGCTAATGCATTTGAGAACACTTTGGGGTACAGAGAAAGGACTTACAGCTCAGAGGGTCTAGAAAGGTTTCACAGAGGAGACTGCATCTGAGCTCAATCTAGTGTGTTTAGCCTCTGGAGTCATATAGCTAAGTCCCCAAACTGCAGAACAACAGAAGAATACTGAACACTGTGCTGGAGACCTGGGTTCAAGTACCAGCACAGCTGCCTTAGTGTAAGAAAGCAAAAATAGGATCTGACACACATGGAATTTCAATATGGCTTCCCCAGTAACTCTGGCTATTCAGCCTCACCTACTGCCTCACTATTATGAGACAATGTGATCAGTTAATTTATACAATATATGGCCACCACCCAAATCAGACACTGATTAAGGTTTAAGATCATGCTTGTAATCCTAGCACTCTAGGAGGCTGAGGCAGGAGCATCAGAAGTTCAAGCCCAGCCTGGGGAACTTAGCAAAAACATTGTTCAAAATTTAAAAAGGGGAGGTGACTAAGGTTGTAGCTCAGTACAAAGGCCCCAGGTTCAATCACCAGTATCACACCAAAAAAAAAAAAAAAAAAAAAAAAAAAAAAAAAAAAAAAAAAAAAAAAAAAAAAAAAAAAAAAAAAAAAAAAAAAAAAAAAAAAAAAAAAAAAAAAAAAAAAAAAAAAAAAAAAAAAAAAAAAAAAAAGAAAAAAAAAAGATTTCAGATAAAATGGCCTATATAATACACCAGGGCTGTTTGGGGCTATGTAGATGGCCTCTGCTTTTATTCAATTAATCACAACTTATTTACTAAGCTGACCTGTTATATTCCAGGAACTGACAAATACACAGATGTTATTCTTTGGTCTTAAGGTCGAGAAAGTCTTGACTAAAATCAGAGTCTAAATTACAGGCATTTCATAATTAAAAGAAAGCATTTTTATCATACCATACTGATAACCATCACTAATAACCACTAACATTTATTCTTGGTATGTGCTACATATTGTTCTAAGAGCTCTTCGAAGATGTTCTCACATAATCCTTAAAGGCAGGTTTATGCCAAGACGCCATGAGTGCCTCAGTTTTATAGCTGAGAGGTATGTGAACTGCCTGTCTGCAGAGAGCTGGGACTTAAACTCAGGAAGTGGACTCTGGAGCTCATCCTCTTTCTTTGCTAATGGAGCATTAGGCCCACTGCTGTACCATCTGGACTTGATTTTCTTTGTGTAAAATTCTGCTTTTATACACTTTAGCACTGAACCTAATTTTGAAATGGCTATTAAGTAAGACTTATCTCAGGCTCAGAGGGCATGGCTCAGTGGTAGAACATCCACTGAGCATGTGGAAGGTCCTGGGTTCAATCCACAGCACACACATGCACACATAAACATGTGCACACAGACACATGCACACAAGGCCACCCAGTGTCACAGTCCATGTCTCTCATTTTGTGAAGTCCACATAAAACCTAAGTTACAAATTGGTACCCTGAGAGCTTCAAAATGATCCATCTTTCAAAAGTCTTCATGAAGTACACATGGTGCATCAAACAATTAAGAAAGGAACTACGTAAGTGTGATCAGCATGTGCTCATCAGAGCCACTGGGCTTCCTGAGTCCCCCTCCCACCCCTGGGAGGAGCCCCTCTGACAAAATCCCAACCAGGTTCAAAGTCCTCACTTTCAAGTTCCAAAATGATGCGATGCTTTGTTTCAGAATGAGGGTCAAAGCATCCTCTAACTTTCCTAGACTCCTGTGCAATGCTAATTTCTTTTCAAAGGACAGACTGCACAGGAGGAAATGAGCTGCGCCATACTGTAGACATGATTGATTGGTAAAAAACTTGGTGAAAAGCTGGAGGCAGCAATTCAGAAAGAAAGGGAAACAAAAAGTAGTCAATCTCTGGGTTAGGCAATGCGTTTTGTTTTATAAACAGCACTCTAACTTGGAAAGGATGCCCCTAAGGTAGAAATGAGTCTATTCCAATTTTCTAGGCTCCCAAAGCATAGCTTACAATCAAAAGATAACTGTGCCATGATTTCCTCATGAAACATACTTCACTGTGGTATTTGCTTAACACATAGCAAAGAGGCAAATGCACATTTTTACATATGTACCACGGCACCACATACCAGTATCTTAAAGATAATTACTCTCATATTTTCTTCTCTTTCAACAGTTAATATTTCTGTTTATTCTATATACACTATATGAAACATGTAGTAAATACTTTGGCCAAACTGATTGTGATCATTTTAAATACTAACAGTATGTCTCACTGGAAAGATGAATTAAAAGAAATACTGATGCTGAAAAATGGCTTATCTTGCTCACTAATTTATGTAGTGTTTATTACCTGAAATTCTAAAATGTACTTGTGAAGTGGTTTCATTTCAGTAGCAGCACACGACTGGCTCTAAGGCAATTCTGAAAAATTAATATTCAATTATTAATAATTTCATATTAATTCTTAATAATTTGGCTTCTAATATGCTTTTAAAAATGTGATCTTGAGTCACAGCTAACACACTCTTTGGAGTGTATTTGCTTCAAAAATGTCAACACTAGTGACTCATCAAGCGCCACCTCTATACTGTCACCCTTACTCTAAATTCAAAACCAACTTTGAGAACAAAAACTAAATGCATTTTCCCAACATGTCAGCAAACTCTAATCCAGTTCACATCACATGCCAAGTGCTGTCCTGGGTTTGGGGGAGGAAATAACACCAGGACATGGAACAGATGTGTGGTGACCATTTGTGACTTCTTGAAGAGAAAGTCAAAGGTACATTTCAGGAGTCCTGGGGGGTGGAATAAGATGTACATTTTCAGATAAGACTTTGCCTTCTTCATAGGCCCTTACTGACACCAGCACTCAATAATCAAAAGGGGTATGGCTAGAAACATCCAAATATTCATCAGCAAAGGAATCACTAAATAACTCATGGAGCTGGCACAATGGTAGCACAGAATGAAAAAATGCTTAAAAAGAGTGAAGTAGAAAAATGCACTAATCTATAAAATGCACTCATCTAGAAAAGGCAAAGCATGAAATAAGCTACTTTGATTAATTTTTCTTGCTTCAACTTTTTACTATGGAAAACTTTATTATTTTTTTTTTTTGGTACAGGGAGTCGAACTCAGGGCCTCATGCTTGCGAGGCAAACACTCTAACCGCTGAGCTAAATCCCCAGCCTACTATGGAAAACTTTAAACCTAAAAAATTAGAGAGAAAACAATCACAGATTCTCATGAACCCATAACCCAATTTTAACAATCAGCAGCTTATGAGGAATCCTGTTTCTCTTTTTTAATCTTTACCCCTATTATTTTAGAGAAAAATCACATATACCCCATTAGTTGTGTTAGTATATATAGTCATCCCTTGCTAGCTACAGGGGAATGAGTTCCAGAACCCTTAGCAAATACCCTAAGTCCAAATACACTCAAGTTCCTTACATAAAATGATACCATATTTGCATATAAACTATACATATCATCCCATATACTTGAAATAATCTCTAGATTACTTGTAATACATAATACAGTGAAAATGTTATGTAAATAGTTGTTACACTATATTATTTAGTGAATGACAAGAAAATAAAGTCTATACATGTTCAGTACAGTTGTAATTTTTTCCATAAAATATTGTCGATCAGCATCTGGCTGAATCCACAAATGGAGAAGCCACAGAGACACCGAGCCACGTGTATCATATGACAACACTATACATATTAGTACATTAGTATATTCCTCTAAAAGATAAGGACTCACAGAAATTGGATACATTTTAAAATCTGGTATAAATGTGGATACCTCCCTCAAATGTTTTATGGAAATATCTCCAGGGACCCCAAAAGTTAGCAGTAATCTTTGGGAATAAGGGCTATGATGAGAGTCAAGGAAGCATTCACTGTTCATCTATCTTCCAGTTAATTTAAAATTTAACTGTAAGAGGATATCTGTCACTTGAAGCGCAGCAAGAAGGCTGCCATGACCAGAGGAAGTCAGTGAGCTCTCAGCAGATGGCTCTGCAAATAAGAAGTAAGTTTTGCTGTAAGGTAAGTTTATGTAGATTCACACCCTAGCAGAGAGCAATGTCCAGCAGGTACAGGACATGAATTCTCCAAATGGATAAAAAGTAATAGAGAGTTGTGGACTCAGTGACATCACTAAACATAATTATGATCCCAATGATGTGCAGGGCCAGACACTTGTGGGGGAAAAGGACTCGTCTCAACATCCCTATTGCCGTACCAGCCTGCAGTCAGCTGATGAAATCCGTCAAAGGCCTGGGACCTCAAAGGGCACCTCAAAAACACTTCTTTTAAAAAACATGTTAATGGCTTCACTCTCCCCTTCTCTGTTCCTTAGGTTTATTCCTTATGATTTATCTGGTTCATAGGTTAAGAAATTTATTTCCTCTGCTTTTTATCTACTCTACATTTTTGTTCTATCTGTCTCATATTAACACAGCTTAGGGAGCCACTAGGGCCACCTGAGTCTGTTCCCACTGAATTCACGTAGAGCAAAGTCCTCTGCATCTTTCAGTCTTCTGAGTAGAGTAGGAACAGTGAGAAAATGAGATTAAAACTTGATGACCTTCAAGATCTTGTTCCTTTCTGTCACAGTGCAACACCCCAACAAATGAAGACATTGCAAATACAGACAAAAATATCTCAGACCAGTTAACATCTTAAACCTCTACATATATTTTATGAGACCTACCATTTTTTCACTTTCAAATATCACTTGAACAGGCTACAAAATATTCCTTAGTAAAAGTCAAAAGGAAAATTTCTGTCAAGGAACAAACTTCGGATGTTTTAAGCTTTCAACATTTCATCAGTTGGAAAAGAAATAAGTTTTGTTGCTTTTGTCTTGGTGGCACTGGGGATTGAACACAGGACCTCTACACCAAGCTATACCCCCAGCTCTTTTAAATTTTATTTTGAGACAGGGTCTCACTAAGTTGTTCAGTTGCCCAGACTGGGCTCAAAGCTGGGGTCCTCCTGCCTCTGCCTCCCAGCGTGCTAAGACTTATAGGTATGTACCATCCTATCCAGCAAATCATTTCTTTAGGCTGAGAACTTTAAAATAGTTTATCTTAATCAGATTATATCCTTCCCCTGGCAACTGTTTCATCAATATTTAACAAAACCTGGTATTTGCAGACAGTATACAGTGACAGTCTGCCTAAGCACTGGCAGCAGAATTTCTCTATCAGTGATGTTTTGCCATACTTAACCAAGGACTTATTTTTTTCACAAAAGTGCTTATCAGGACAAACAACTCATGAATGAACCAAAATAAAACTAATCTAAGATGTGGCTGAAGAGTGCAATGATATTTTCCACACAAATTGCCCAATTTTGCCCCAAGAGACTCACGTTTCTCCCTGCCCAATAACGGACATTTTTGGTCAGTCTAAAGATCTGCCGCAGCAATAGTTGGAAGCATCAAAAGAACCTGCCACCCGAGGCTCCCCTCCCCAGGGTACCTGCTTCATCTGGGGAGCTGGGGGATGCGCTGTCATGGGACAGTGTTGTCCAACTCGACTCCTCATCGCTCGGCGCCAGGTTCTGGATCCGGTGGAGTGCACAGTCGGTTTTGGCCCCCGTTTTTGGGTGATCCTTCTTGGTCTCTGGGCTGGATGACACGGTGGCTACCTGGCCATCTTCTGGACTGGACTGGGGTTTGTTTGGTTTCTGCAGCATCAAGTCTCCATTCCCAATGACAGCAGGGGCCTGGCTCTGGCCCGACTGGGCCTTCTCTTCCCCGAGCCCTCGGTGGTTGCCCAGGTTCTGCTCCAGTTCTCGGGCTGAGGTTTCCAGGTCTGCATAGTAATTTAGGAAGCTCTTAGTTCTCCTGGGCTGGGAGGGGACAATCCCACAGCCCAAGGGCTCCTGGGGCTGGGGCTCCTTGCCCTCTAACTTCTCAGAAGTTACGTTGATGACTGCAGCGGGGCTGATGTTTTTGTTGGGGTCCTGCTGCCCTTGCTCCGCAGCCTTCCGGAGCTGGTTCTCCCCATTTTTTACTAGCTTGATGTTGGCAGAGCCGTTTCCCAGCAGGGGCTGTGCAGCGGGATCCGAGAGACCCATCGCAGCCTGGATGTTAGTTAGTGCATATTTTTTCCTGCATTTGGGAGGCGTGCTGTTCTTGGTGTCCGGGTGTTTTATTTCCGCATTCAGCAGTTCATTATGAGAGGAACGGAGGTTAAGGGTGTTCGGTGGTGTGGCTGGGCTGTTCCGATTTGCGAGGTCTGCAGTTCCGCTGCTGGCCATAAACACTGCCAAGGTGTCGACACCCGAGTCAGCTGTGGAAAGAGAAAATCGGTTGTTAGGGGGCTACCGTGACTGACTGACTTAGCATAGAGTGTGAGCCACATTTTCATACAGAAAGTTGACAGAAGAAACACTTCTGTGGCATGATACATTCTAGAATTGACCCATTTTCTTCTTTATTTCACAATTTGTTCATGTAAGTAGGAGCAAATAAAGGGACTAATATGAATACTCAAAAGTCAACATAAAGAAAAGACATCAGAGGTTCCAATTTTACTTAGAATAAAAAAGCATTTCTCTTTTGAATTCATACAAAAGCATTTTCTTCAAGTGGTTGGTCTTCATTTTTTACAACCTTGAAAATCATCCCCTTTACAAATATTTACAACATGTTTTCTTCTGCTGTTCTTTCTCAACAACAACAAAACTGCTCAAAATTCCTGGGTGGGGGTCCAGCTTATTTAATTAACCTGAAACGTCATTGCTCAATGATGTTCCATACGTCCAAGGTAATTTTTCTCATCCTTGCTTAGAAATTGTGTTTTGAATGCCTGGAAAACCAAACCTTCATTAGAGTTTGTTAATGTCTTTATGAATATCTTTGACCTAGGCTCAGTGTTCACACTCAACAGAAATTTTCAAGAAATGGTTTAATTTCTCAAGAACACACACAAACAGAACTATTACGAATAATAGAGCACTGAACCCTGCGCTTACATGGTAGAGCCCCTGAAGGAGTCGGAGTAGATTTCACTCAATTAAAATACAGACTTAGCTGCCTGTAGTCAACCTGTGCCTTTGCAGAACTCCAGGGAAACTATCTGACAGTTGTATTTCTCTCAAATATTGTTCGCACCACCAGTGATTTATTTCATGTCCCTTGCTAAGAAGAAAGAAACGTTTCTCAGACTAGAAGGGAATAAAATTCATCAGCAAGAATTCCTAAGGTTTCAGATTTCTCAGTCTATGAGCCTCAACTTCTTTCTTATCTGATCCTTTGCCCTCCACAGAGAGCTGGGTGATCTTCACTATGGCAGCAGAGGAACCAAAGTACAGCTAACATTCTTGAAATTGTATTCTGACAACTCCCTCTTCCTCCCCCAGGCAAAACAGGAATCTCCACAGAAGGGGGTAAGAATGTCCTCCTGTTTGGGAATTTAGACCTATCTCTGCATCATTAAATGCACAGGTCTGGACATTTCAGATAAGAGTTACTCACTCATTCTAGAATCCTTGTACTTCCAGGAAGCCAGGCAATGTCCACATACCCTAAGCAACAGTCACATTTCTACCAGAAGGACCACGGGGCCAGGAGAGAGTGCAGGGCTGTACCCCTGAGTAGTTAGATTCTGGGCACCCTTCTTTAAAGGCCAGTATTTATAAAGATTCGTGCTTACCCTGCTTCAGCTCTCAGGCTTCATTTTACAGGAATAGGAAATCGGGTGTGTTCCTTCCTTTGAAACAACACTATGACAACCAAATTTTTAAAAATTGTTTTATGACTGCTTTGCTGCTACTACTACCATTTTATGAAAATCATGTTTCGGTTTATAATTCAATGTCATTCAAAAGCAGCATTTGATATGCACAGGTTCCACCTCGAACCCACATAGTTTTTCCTGAGACACATTATCTGTGGCATAGATACGCAAGAGGAAGTTATTTATACAATCTTATTTAGAGTGACATTATGAGAATGCAGAAACACTCTAGATTCCTGAGAGGCATGCAAAATTATTCTAAGTCTGTTTTATGATGTTAGGTAGTATATTCTAGCAATATTATTAGGGAGAAATTTTTAGTTAGTTTGCAACCATAAATGTTTTCAGAAATAATACCATCAGAATCTATAGATGATTTTAATATTTAAGTAGCTGCTAAATCCTGAATGTGACAGAGAAAGACTTTTAGCCAGGTTCACAAGCCACTGGGATCCTACTGCCCTCTCCAGTTGCTAGAAATCACGGCAGGGTGAGGACAGGGGAGAGGCAGAGTTAGAACAGAACCACCCAATACAAACCAAATGTGTGAACACTGCTCTATCTATGCTGTTTTTATATATCGAAGCCTGAACACAAGTGGCTATGTCTTAAATACTAAACACTGGCATCACTGGGAGGCAAAATTAAAGGTTTCAGGCTCTGTAGGTAGGGAAAAGACAGAATGAAGGCCTCATTGAACTTTATTAAAAATTAATAAGACAGCCCTGACCTCTGCAGCTGGACTCCAGCCCAATGATGAGTTCATAGCTGAATGTGCTGGTAGGAGGTAGAACCTGGCTGAAGGATGTGGGTCACTGGGGTTATCTTTGGAGGGTATATCTCTTGCTCAGGCTTGCTTTCCCTCTGCTTCCTGACTGCTGGGGGTTGAGCAACGTTCTTCCACCACCAGGTCCTACTGCCATGCCATTTCTGCCTTGGAGCCAGCTTCCCATGGACTGAACCCTCTGAAACTGTGAGCCAAAAATAAATCTTTTCTCCTTTAAATTGTGTAGGTAAGATATTTGGTCTTGGTGATGAAATGCTGACTAGTACACTAGATCAAAGAATATCTTGCCTAATACAGTGGTAATTGAGTTCACAAACTCAATTCTCTCCATGATTCTGGTCACAAACCAAACTGGACAAGAACTGAATAAAATTTCCCTGTAAGGTCAACATTGAACCTAACCACTGAACTTGATTCGGTTCTTGTCCAACTTGGTTTGTGACCAGAATCGTGGACAAGAATCAAGTTCAAGGTACCACTGTATTTCTAGAAATTAGGGAGATGGGGAAAGTTAAATCTACTTAAACATGGGCTGGATTCTCACTAAGAAACTAAGAATTCATGGCACTACCATTTCACAGATTCCCAAGCTAGAAACCTTAGCATAGCCCTTCATGAGTTATCTCATCAAAGTCTGTCAATTTTACTTGAAAATGTTTCCCCAATAATTCAAGTTCCCCTTCTCACTTGTTCTGTGCCTACCCTCAGGCCCTCAGCCCTTTTCTAGGTTTCCTTACAGGTAGCACTAGTGTAATAGCTCTCTCTGACTCCATCTACCTTGATCCCCAAATCTGCCCTCCTTAATCCAAAAATCTGAAATCTGAAATGCTAGAAAAGCTGAAACTTTCCAAGAGCCTACATGACACCACAAGTGGAGAATTCCACGCCTGACCTCATGTGACCAGTTGTAATCAAAACGTAGTAAGCACACAAAAAATATACAAATTACCCTCAGGCTCCATGTCTAATGTATATATGAAACATAAATAAACTTTGTGATTTAAGTATATGCAAACATCTCCAAATCAGAAACATTTCTAATCCCAAGCATTTCAACTAAGGGATATGCAACCTGTATATATAGATACCCACACACACACACATACCCATATATGCATACACCCACATTCACACATACACACGAGTTTACTCTTTAGAACTGCCAGATCATTTTACAAAACAGCTGCACTATTTTACACTCCCAACTACCAGCATGTGAGGATTCCAATTTCTCCACGTCCTCTTCAACACTTGCTATTGTCTTGTTTTTTTTTTAATTATAGCCACCCTAGTTGATATGAAATGGTGTCTCACTGTGTTTTTCATTTGCATTTCTCTTTTTTATATTGCCAGAATGTCCAGTTTATTATACAAAGTCTGGCATACAAGAGCACTCGATAAATGTTTTTTTAATTTATTCACTCATTAAATATTTATCAAACATCTACTATATGCCATGCTTTCTCCTCAAGGGCAGAAACACAACACGGAATAAAATAAGCAAAATGGGTGAGCAATGAATAAGCAAAATGCCATGGAGGCTGATCTTTATTACACGGGCAGCTCCCCTCCTTTATTTGTCAGATGAAAGGGCCCCCAGTGATTCTGCCGCCACCTCCACACCTGTTCCTCACAGTGTTTTGAGTGTGACTCACAAACAACCAACATTAACTCAAAAGGATCAACTCTTATTCCAAGTAGGTGTAACTTCAGATCTAACAGTGTGACTAAAACAAATATTGCTGCTGTCATCACTCTTGTGCCTTCTCGTTGGAGAAATATCTATTATAACCTGGTGTGTGTTGCCTCCTCTTCTGTTAGCAGCTCCACAATTTTTCTTGGGGGAATCAGCCTTCCCCTGTACCCATTCACTCATGCAGCAGATTGTTTTTTGCACTACCATGTGCCAGAAATGCTTCTGAGTGCTGAGAATCCAGCAATAAACAAAACTGACTAAGTAAAAACATCTACTGTAGTGGAGCTTATGTTCTAGGGGTTCAGCCCATGTGCTTCAGGCAAAAATGACTGTACCTCTTATTTCAGGGAGTTCAGATAGCAAATCCCACGTTCAGGCTGGTTCAAGAGCCAATCATGAGATGTTCACCAGAATCATAAGAGAGGCAATCTCTTTTCTCTTTTGAACTAGAAGATGCAAGCTTGGAGTTTAAGGGGTCACCATGAAGAGACAACCTGCCCAAGTGAAAATCTAACAAGGAAACAGAGCCAAGGGACAGAAAGTGAGGGAGTCCTAATGGCACTGTTTGAATCCCTGAGCTAAGTCCTGCCTGGATACAACAGGCCTGGGCGTCTCACAGCCAGGAGACTGATTTATTTATCTTGCTTAAGGCCATTTTGAACTGCATTTGCTCTTCTCTGCAATGAAAAGAGCCCTGGTTAATACACCCAGTATTTTTTTAATTTTTTAATGAAGCCTAAACAACGTTACGCAGGCCAGAGTCACTTTAATTTCACAAGACACAGCTCTTCTCAAAGCCAGTCACACAGGCCCCAGCCCAGGTGCAGCCAGGCAAACCCTCCTCTCTGAAGACATCTCGGAGGAACTTGTGCTGCATCCTGTAGTGGGGCAGTTTCCCTCTTCCTTGTCTCTTCCCAGAGCTCTCCAGCCTTCTGTCAAAGAAACAGCTCCTCAGCAAAGGCAGGAAGCCCTGCTCTCCTCAGTAACCAGCTACTCTCCCTCTCCTCCCACGTCTATAAAATTGGAAACAGGTTGACAAATGGGCTCAAAGAAGCCCAAACTTTGCTGTTAAATGTCACATTTTCTTCATTTTTACTCTTCTGCTGCACAGTTTTACTTCCACTGAGGAGTTAACAACAGAATTTCTGTCCTAAGGAATGCTGCCTTTTGAACTAGACCTCAAAGCATTAAGGAAATGAAATAAACTCAGACTTTTCTCTTCCTCTTCGGAAGAGAAGCAAAAGAAAGCTGATTTCCGGAAATTACTCAGGAAAGCAAACCCTGTGACAAGAATGATAAGAACAAAACTTATTAAAAGGCAGCTTGGACCACAGAAACAGGGAGATCACAGGAGTAGAACTGTGGAAATTTCTAGAGCTGGGAGAGCAACTTCATGGGTCTACAAGAAAGGAGGGGCCTCTACAGAGATCAAGAGACTCAAGACAGAGATGGAACAAATACTTTTCTTTAGGAAACTCAGTCAAATCTTAATTAGCTGTTTAGCCACTCCACAAGGTATACACATTTCAAATAATACATTGTACACATTAAATATATACAACCTTTATTTGTCATTTATAGAAACTAATATGAAATGTGAGTGCCGAAAGATTCCCTGTTATTCCCACATCAGTTATTCCATGTTATGGCTTATATCTAGATGTCCCCCAATGCCTCATGTGCTAATAGGTGGGGCTTTTGGGAGGTGACTGGATTATGTATGTGATACTGCATTAGTCCACTGATGGGTTTATAGCTGGGTGTGATGCTGAGAGGTGAAGCCCGGTGCGAAGAGGGGTCACTGGTCAGCCTTAACCTATTAATGTTTCAATACAGAGTCTACTTTCAGTGTAACAAGATTTTAAAGGATCTCTAAAAAGAATTATTCTCAACATTTAAAATAGATTTTTACAGGATATATACTTTGCATTGTTCCTAAAATTAATATACCTATTCAAATATATGTATTTGTAAAGAAAATCTATGCCCTCCCCAAATTACCACAGTATGGTTAGTTGGCTCTAATCAGCATTAATTCCTGCTTTTCCTGTATAAACTTAGGTTTGTTACATTGTTCTTTCACTTTGTTTTTTTTTGGTAGTAGTGGGGCTGTCACAGTGTGCTGCACCCCAGTTATTTTTCAGAAATTTTTGAAATTTTGATTTTACCAAATTGTCTGGATAAAACCCAAATTTGCGACCCTCTTGCCTCAGCCTTACAGACTGCAGGGATTATAGGTGCATACTGCCGTACCCGGCTTTTAACCGTTTGTTTGTTTTTAAGTATTTCTTGCTATTCATTAACCTATGAAGAACTTAATGTTTCTGATTATTATTTCGACTTCTTCGGATATTTTAATTTTTACTTCTTCATTGAAATACAAAGTGTTGTATAAAGAAGAAAAAGATCTGAACATATTTAATAGCAAGTTTAATTTAAGGACATTAATATCTATTTGTCCATGGCTAAGTCTACTTACATAAAAATTATTTTCTTATTACTGATACTAAGAATTAAATCTCACATCACTGAGTAGACTAACATCACGTGAGAGACATACAGTAAAGTTCAGGGAGTTTTCTTAAGGCCTGAAACTAATCAGGATTAATCCAAGGAGACCAGTGAATTGAGAAATTCTGTTCTAGACAAACCCTACGATATAAGAAGCTGTTCAGAGTCTTGGAACACTAGTGCCCACCCCTTTGTTCCTATTTCAACAATTCACAGGCTAATGTATAATGCTAGAAAGTAAAATTTGAGTTTTAGTTTTTTGTCACAGTCCACTGAAATATTTTCACGTGATGACATGAGCAGTCATGCAATTATTACACAAATAGGTTAAGTCCAACTGATTCTTCTTATTTTAAAAATTCTTCTTTCTGTTACATTAGAAAAGAACAATGAAAACCAAAAGCAGATCATATATCTTATAAAATGTTAATATTCAACTGTTGCTCTGCATTAAAATATGTGAAAACATATCTGACCTGGAAGTACTTCTGACATGGATCGCTGGGCGTCAGCAATGGTGCAGGAAATAGGTTATAATTTGCAATCTAAAAAAAAGGGATCATTTGAGAAATTAAAACCCTAAATAACAAAGCATAAGGGGAAAAAAAAAGCATAGCATCAAAAAAGTCCTTTCAACAGCTGTTTAAAATGCTAAACATATTATGGTAGATTATGTACAAATTTTTGTTTAAGTATAGTTGGTCATACCACTTTTGACCCTAATTTGAATTCCTATGTAACCACATTTCCCACCAACATTTATTGAGATTTTTTTTCCCCTGGGCCAGGGTTAACCTGACTGTTTCAAGTTTCCAGTGTTTTCTCACATGCATTATTTAGAAACCACTAAGCAAAAAAACAAAAAACAAACAAACAAACAAACAAAACTAGTGTATTTTGCCACAGAAATTAAAACATTCTGTCTAGAAAAAATTATTATAAACACAGCAAAGACAAAAACAAATTGGAAAAAAATTAACCATCACAGATAATACAAAAGGGCTATTTTCCTTTATACAGAAAGAGTTCCTTGAAATTATTAAGAAAATGTAAGAACAAACCTACAGGAAAATAAGCAAAAGACAGAACAAATACCCAATAAGCATAAATCGTTAACCTCACTTGACACTAAACAAAATGCAAATTAATTACATGGACTAATTGGTTTTACTGTATCAGACTACAAAGATTGACAAGCTTGATAGCACATAATCTAAAGAAGGGAAACAAGGAATTTTCAAACCTTGCTGGTGGGCAGAAAAACTGAAAAACTCTTCAGAGGACCATTTACAAATATCTGAGCAAATTTAAAATGCACAGAACCCCACAACCCAGCAATTCCACTTTTAAGAATTAATTTTACCAATAAATTCATATAGATTCTACTTTCCTATAATCAAAACAAGAGTATTGACCTAACTGCTGTCCTGTGACAGCAGGCTCATTAAATTATGATCCATCTATGCGATGGAGCTCTATATCACAATGAGAAGAAATGAAGTGGATCTGTGTGCGTGGATATGGAAAGGGCTCTAAGTCACTGCTGAGGTGACTAACGCACACAGCACAGCACGAGCTCATGTGAGTAAAAATGTTCAAAGCATGTACACGTGTGCACGCACAGGCATGTACTCACACACATGCATTTACATAGAAAATTTCTTAATGAAACAGTAACGGTCTAGAAACAGTGGTAAACTACCAGTTTACCAAATTAGATACATAACAAGGAAAACTAAAAACAGAACTTGTTTTCAGGGAATCTGCTATCAGGAATGTCGCTTAGAATGATAATCTATCATACGAGGTAAAAGGCATGACTCCCTTTCTGTAAAGTACAGAAACAGGAAAATGTCCCCTGTGTCAGGAGGGTGGTGTGGGGCTGGCAGTGGAAGAGGAAGGAGCAAGAGAGCAGCTTCAGGGCTGCTGGTCCTGGTGATGAAATGATTCTGGACTGAGTGTGAAAAGTCAGCAAGCTGTGCCTTTATGAGCACATTTCTGTATGGGTAGCACACTTCCATGAAAAATTGCAAGAAAAAGTCAAATGCAAGAGGTTTGCTAAAGCATAATTCAAATTGGAAAACTATTATGTTTTCAGAGACTCTAAATTCTAATCTAACCTTTCCAAACTAGTAACCTTTAATGGGCATTACTTCCAACTTTATGATTCAGATAATGACCTGACAACCTGGTGTGCTGGCCCACAATACATTTTTAATTATATTTTCACATATTGTGGGTAGGGCTCATTAGTCTGGTATAATTAAAGGGGTGGGCTTATATTAAACTGTTGAAAAACACCAAGAGATGCCTCCTCCATGCACATTTGTTCTTGCCCTATGCCTTTTCTCAACTTCTTAATTTCACAGTTGTTTTCCTTTTTTTCTTAATCATCAGTGTACCTTAAAATATATGCAGAAAGATAGAAATGAAGTAGTAAAGTTAAGAAAGTGAATGCAAAGAAAGCAGAGTCAAAGGCCGAGAAAGGGTATACTTACCTGAGTTTTCTGACAAGGGTTTTTGACCACTACGTATCCATCTCGTGCTTGCCCTGTGCTGTGCACTACGCCAGAGGGGGTGGCACAACTACATTTCCCTCTCTCAGGGAACTTGCTGTCTAGCTGGGGAGACAAACACTAACCACACAATTACTCAAATCAGTAAGTGTGCACTTTCTGGGGGAAAAGAACTCAGCTGTAAGAGAAAGTATAGCAAAGAAAAGATGCCAGACTGGAGAGTCAGGAAAGGCTCCTGTGAGAAAGTGAAATTTAAGTTGCAATTTGAAGACTAAATGGGATTTAGATAGGAAAAACATTTATTAAACACCTACTTTGTGTATGTTATTTCCTAGCCCTGAGGATGAAGTACAAAAATGCAGAGCTATTTTCCTCCCTCAGCGCTTACATCCCTGATGAATGAATAAATCAGTTTCCGAGAAGAATTTAGTGGCATAGACTAATTTTACCTAACAATAATCTGTGATAATAGAAAAGCACTCAGAAAAGAGGAGGACACCAACATGTATAGTTTTAATAATAAAAATCTGTCCAGTGTGGTGACACATGCTGATAATCCCAGCACTCTGGGAGGCTGAGATAGGAGGATCACAAGTTCAAGCCCAGCCTGGGCAATTTAGGAAGACCTTGTCTCAAAACTTTAAAAAGGTCTGGAGATGTAGCTCACTGTGAAGACCCTGGATTCAATCCCAAGTTCTGGAAAAGAAAGAAAGAGAGAGAGAGAGAGAGAGAGAGAGAGAGAGAGAGAGAGAGAAAAGAATCATCTACATCTATGTTGCCCAATACAGCAGATACTACTAGCAATATGGAGATACTGAGCACTTAGGTGACTGTACCACTGAGGAATTTATGTTTCTATTTCACTTGGTTATAACTAAATATAAATACGAGTGTTGTACACCCATAATCCCAGTACTCCTGAGAGGCTGAGGCAGGAGGAATTACAAATTTGAGTCTACTCTGAGTAATTTAGCAACTTAGTGAGACTCGATCTTGAAGTAAAACAGTAAAAGAGGGTTGGCAATGTAGCTCAGTGTAAAGGCCCCATGTTCTATCTCCAGTGTCACCAACAAATAGATAGACAGACAAACAGACAGGCAGACACACAGACAGGCAGGCAGGAGTGATGGGCACACAGGCAGGGAGACAGGCAGGTAGACAACAGACTGATATTTGACTCACTAGAAAATAAGTTTGGAACTTCTTGGATAGGTGAATCTACTTTTTCAACTCTGTATTTCATGAAATCTAAATACAGATCAAGTACTTCCAATGACTATTTTGCATCTGAGTTTAGAGCTGAGTATAAAATGCATGCTTCTTTTGAAGACTTCACATGGGAAAAATGTAAAACATCTCATTAATCTTTAAATATTGATCACATGTTGAAATAATATTTCAGATATACTGAGCTCAACAATACATTATTTAAATTAATTTCAACTGGTTTTTAAAAAATGTGATATTAGAAATTTCAATTTATATATGTGGCTTGTATAATATTTCTGTTGGGGTACCACTAATCCAGAGAATGTAGACAAGAGTCTAAAACTTCACCTAAATGAAAATATTACCTACCTTTCCCATGAAAGTAAAGGCTGACTAAAATGCCACCTCGGGTATAATGTTAAAAATTTTGCCAGCATTCAAAGCAAGTGCTCTTTTTTCCATAAAAATCACATTCGGAGGTCAAAGGGGGCAGGCACTAATGGCAAGGCCACTATGAGTTGTGCAGTGAGAATACAGTTGTGGCTTCAAGGTGAAGCATAAAACCACCCAAGCGCAACAGTCTAACAACAATGCTTTCCCTTCTGGCTCTGTTTCATGTGCCCCTTTAATGAAAATCCATTGTATGGCTATGCCTTGTGATCATTTCACGAGGACTTGAGAAATGTCCAATAGAACCACAGAGACAATTGGAAATCACAAAAACATTATCAAACAAATTAGTGAATACATACATAAAACACTTCTATTTTGGTTCAGTACAAGATGTTACGTATTTTTAAATGATTCCAATAAAAATCTGCTTTATCTGTCTCCTGAGATACAAGCAAACAAGCCTAATACATTTCAATAAGCAAATTCTCAGCATGAGTCCACTAGGATTCATCCTGCATGTCACCAGGATGCTGTACGTGCAGAACCACCTAGTACAATAGCTATACATGCAGACGGAGACGTACGCCTGTCATATTCACAACTCAGGTATCATGATTTGAACTTTTGCCTTTAACATCGGTTTCAAATCCTGAACAACTCTTAGAAAACTCCAAAAGAATATTAAATTATTTTTCAATCAGAAGGAGTTTTCACTTTGATATTAAAATCACTTGAAATGCTTTATGTTAGAATTTCTGGGCACATATAATTATACACATGTGGTTCACCTGCAGGAATATTTCGTAGGGTGTTTGGAAATTTTGTAGAGTAAGACACTGTTGTGCAAAGTGGTCCTGCAAACTGTAAGACACCTGTTATCCCTGCTTTCCATTCCAGAGCTGTAAGTAGTGAATCCTCCTCTACACTCCCTAGGAGTTCTAGCCATTCCCACATTTGAACATGAGGAAATCAGTGCAAAATTCTCTTCCTCTTCTGAACTCAATACTTAGGTCCTATATGATCTTGAACAGATACTTAATCTCTGGAAACCTGTTCAACTGTCTTATTCAACTGTAAATTGTAATCACCATCAATCTGACAGTTACTGTTCAAATGAGGATCATACATTGCTTGCTTGCTTGCTCACCTTAGTGGCTAGCACATCCTAAACATTCGTAAATGTTAAGTGCTATGGCTACCGTTAAAATTCTCTTACAAATATGATCTCTTTTCTCAACTAGGTCATAAGCTTTTTGAAGCAAAGTGTTGTGAAGACCTTTTGGACATCAACTGTAAGTACCTAATAAATTCTCTTCATCCACATCTTCTGTCTTCTTTCCTTGCCCTGTCCTGACTTCTTGCAAAAATGTTCACAAATAGTAGTCTGAGTTCAAGACGAGAGCTAAGAATTGTAATTATAATGGAAATGTTCCTTCTGCCACTACTGAAATCATCATTGTAACCTGCCAAGCACAGGAAGAGCTGTCCAAAACCTCTCGGCATATACTTGCTCCAGAAAATCTGCGGGATTGTACAAGTTGATAAATACTTCGAAAGTAGACATTGCATGCCAGGATTAGGCCTATCTACATATACATACTGATTCAATCTTACTTTAAAGTTTTAAACATTTTTCCCTGAATAACTTCATCTCTATTTCAAGTTCTATAAAACTCAGCAGTAACATCAGGTGACGAGGGTCCTTTGGGTATATTTATATTTATATTTATATCCAACAGTATATTTATGGAGCACATATGTGAAAAAGCATTGAGCCAAGTAGGTACTTTGTAAGATTTATCTCATTTATCACTTCTGGCCAAATCTCATCAAAGAAGTACTATTATGATACAGGTTTTACAAACTGAGAAATGGAGGCGCAGAGGATTAGGCAACCTGTCCAAGGTCACACCTGAGCGAAAGACAGAGCTGCTGTCAGGAGGGCCATCTGTTCACCTCCAAAGACCAGACTCACGAGCACCATGACGAGTTCGTCGGGTCTCCTTTGCTCAACAGAAACTCAGCCTGCACTAATTAATGCTGCAAGACAATTCTTGCTACAATAGCAGAGTTCTTCTGGAGTTCAAGTTCAACATTCTGATATACAGGTAACTTAAAAACAACTGCTGGCAAGCAGAACCCAAGTCTTCTCTTTCCCTTCATCTTAGGAGAGCGAAACAGAACACAGCCAAGAGCAAGTGTGCACAATTTTCAGTCACTCTGGGGGCTGGTTCCAAAGTCAGAAAATGGAGCAAAACTCAAGAAAAAAAAAAAAAGACAAATTTACTTTTAAAAATCTTTTAAATAGCCCACTTAGTACAACACACAAGTTTCAGTTAAATAACTACAGTGTGTATAATTTTGTAATGTACAAATACTGAATGAATATATGTATATGCAAAATTTGTCCCCAGGATTTTTTCCACAGAGGAGAGTGGTGGTGTACGCCCTGAATTTACATATAATATTGGACTGCATGGGAATAAACTTCAATTTCCTAAGTTTGAGGACATTAATCATTACTAGTAATAAATTCCTGGCCATCTACATACATGGATACTACATACCTGCTGTTTAAAATCTCTGTCCTGGGAGATCCTAAGTCAATCACTTATATAATTTAAAACAGGGGGAAAAATTCATAATAGTAAAGATGGAGTAATTAACCCTGTCTCTGTAATTAATATATTTCTATATATTAAACAAAAACACTGAAGGAGGAGGATTTGAGATTATAGTTCTTTATCAATGTTCTCCACACCAGATTTCTAAACAACTAATTCTAATGAACACTATCAAACAGAAAAATATACTGTATATACACAGAAAGAAGCCTATTTCTAAAGTATATCCCAGGAGAAAACACCAACAACTGGAAAGGAAATATTTTCAAAACACACTGTTAAGCCGGGCATGGTGGTGCATGCTTGTAATCCCAGCACTTGGGAGGCTGAGGCAGGAGGATCGCCAAGAGTTTGACACCAGCCTGGGCTGCAAAGTGAGTTCAAGGCCAGCCTGAACTGTCTCAAAAAAGAAAAAAAAAAAAAAGACAAATCGTTAAATGTAGTTTTCTATTTAAAAGTTACTTTTATAACCATGAACCAGCAATTTTTAAAATGAAGGAAAAGATCCATCTTCCCCTACAAATACACTTGGTCCTCACTTTTCACATTCCAAAGGCATTACACTCACAGTTTCCAAATAACAGCACTGTTTAATACATCTAAGACATTTTAATTTCAAATATGTTCCTGGAGAGCTGTGGAGGACGGAGTGCATTAACGGTGCCAATCAACAGCCTCTCTTCCTGTCGTCTGCTCTTTAATATTGCAGTCCCTTTCCACTGGCTCTGTGCTCAGGCATGTGACTTGCTCTGGTCACTTGGATGTCAGTAAACAGGATGACACGGACGCTCAGAAACTACGGGGCCGCTCTATACCCACATGTGCAGGAGTCAGAACATGCCCAGGGCGGCCTGTCGGAAGGCTGCTGGCTGGAAAGCTGGGTAGCAGAGCTGCATCCTCTTGCCTGTGGCCATCTCAGGCCAGCCAGAGCCAGTCAGCTCAGCACATGGGAGCAGGCTGCGAGTTCAGCTGATCTGCAGGTTGCATGTGCAGCAGACCGCAGGCACATACGCAAGCCCAGCAGACTCCTGGCGGAATCACTCAGCCTTCCTGAGGGCACTAATAGCAATTGTTTTTTGGGGGTGCTGGGGATCATACTTGGGGCCTTGCACTTGTTAGGCAAGTGCTCTACCACCTGAGCTAAATCCCCAACCCCTAATAGCTACTGTTTAAGCCACTGAATTTTCATGCTTTCATCATACAGTAGTATTATGCAGAACAGATAAAGGACGCAACAAAATGTGACTATAGAAGAGCCTTGGGATTAAACCTGAACTGAGCCAGGAGAGAGATGATGCTATGTGAAGATCCTACTGTGGAGAACCAACATTTTTTTGAGATTTATGTTCTCCATAGGTTACATGGGGCTGTTTTGGTCAATGCAGGCTGCATCTTTAGCCTCTACTACTAAGTGTTCATTCAGAGCACACCGTGATTTACACTTTGCACATTATTCTATCCTAAGAACATACAAGCAGCATCATTTCCACAGTGGCCAGGGTTGGATGAGAAACAAGTTAAGTATCCAACAGGGAACTGATTAAATAAAGTATTATACCCATATAATGGAATGCTATGCATCACTCAAAACAGGATTTCTATATGAAACCACACAGGAAAGATCTTTACTAAATATTCCTGGAGGAAAAAAACTGTAAAACAGTATGATGAAGACGTAGGTACTTTTTCTGTCTGGCTAAAAATTATCATAATAAAAAGTTGGGGGAAAGGCAGTATGTATAGTGTCATTCTTTCATTAAAAATACAGTATTCTCCTTAATAGTAAAATAAGGTTAAGGAAATCATGCAAAACAAATGGTTCTATGATTTTAAAAAACCCTCTCATAATTACTAGCCAGGTGGAAAAGCAGACTGTGTTTGCCACTCCCAAAGGCCATCCATGCTCTGCTTCCCTTCCCCAGAAGTAAGTTCTCGAATTTAAGGTAATCACTTTTTTCTATTTCTTTATGATTTTACTACCCAGGTCCACAAACCTAGTCAGCCTAGTTGAGTGTTGTCTATTTTTAAAAATCTGATACATCTTTTAAATTACATTTAATCTACACCTTTTCCATCCTTTTCCTGAGAATTTACTCATTAATGAATCTGGCATCTGGGCTGTCCTCTAACCTCTGAATTTTCAGCAAATTGGCAGCTAGATTCAGAGGCTCAAACAAGCCAGGCGTGCTGGTGCAGGCCTATAATCCCAACAATCGGGAGGTTGAGGCAGGAGGATCACTGGGAGTTCCAGGCCAGCCTGGGCTATATAGTGAGTTGTAGCAAGCCTGAACTACATAGCAAGACAGTGTCTCAAAAAAATACAAACAAAACAAACAAACAAAAGGTTTAAACAGACTGAGATGGAGTCCATTTGATGGTATGCTTCCTCAGGAAGCACATTTCTGGTTTTCGTGTGTGTGTGTGTGTGTGTGTGTGTGTGTGTGTGTGTGTGTGTGTATTACTGGGGATTGAACCTAGGGCCTTCACAGAGCTACATCCACAGCCCTTTTTAGTTTTTATTCTGAGACAGGGTCTCACTAAGTCACTGAAGTTTCCAGGCTGGGCTCCAATCTGCAACCTTTCTCAAGGGTCCTGGGATTATGGGTGAGTAGCATCAAGTCCAGCTTGGTATTCACTCATTTTTAATGTTAGCAGCCACTGTTACCTGATGCTTGGATCCATTCATTCCACAGGGGTTGTGAAATGACATTTTTCTAATTCCCTCACTCCCTCTTCACTTACTGGATGGACGTGTTGTAGGAGATGTTTCCCCTCATTGATTAGTTGGTTATCCAGAACTATAGTCCCCCT